>OX596012.1:29978486-29994385 GCA_951394025.1 Heteromyza rotundicornis
AAGCTGTCCTAATCCCACCTGACATCATACATCCATAAAATGTCCAAGGACGCACTCAGAAGCTGTTATAATCCCAACTGACATGATTCACTCAAAAAATGTCCAAGGACGCACTCAGAAGCTGGCCTAATCCCACCTGACATGATTCACCCAAAAAATGTCCTTGGACGCACTCAGAATCTGTCCTAATCCCACCTGACATGATTCACCCAAAAAATGTCCAAGGACGCACTTAGAAGCTGTCCTAATCGCAACTGACATTAATCATCCATAAAATGACCATGGACACACTTGGTGATAGCTACAATTATACTTTTCATGATTTGCCCAAAAAGTGCCAAAAATGAAATAAAATTTCATTACCTGTAATGGTAATGGTAATGGTAATGGTCGCTCAATTTCATAAGTCTGTTCCACGGTATATTCAATTAAAAAAATATTTTAACAAATATCACTAATCTGTTTTTTGATTTTAATAAAGCATGCTTAGATCTTTCTTTTGATATATAACTCTAAGCAATCGCACTTCAGTAGCGACCTTGGTGTATGATTGAAAAGTAGAATTTTAAAAAAGTGGGAAAAAACAGCGAAATGCCGCGACCTTTCCGCTAAGAATTTTTTTCAGTGTTACAAAAAGTTATATATTACGGATATTTGTTTTCTATCATTTGAGGAGAATATCAAAGTATAATAAAACGTATTTCAAAAAATCTTTTATTACTTCGGTGTTACTTTTTTATCACTTTGCATTTTGATGTTACCATATGGGCACGCTCGTCACAACCCTAGTAAATTTAAATTTGTACTAAGAAATATTTTTTTTTCAGCTTTTTTCATATAAAATTCTATATATTTTATCTACAAATTGGTTTTAAAGTAAGATTTTGTACTTGTTATACTTATGAAAAATTAGCATAGCTTCTTGAGTGGATTTTGCCATATCCGTATGTCTGAATGTCATTCAGTATGTCCATCCTTCTGACTGGTAAGAAGATTGAAGCAAGCTGAAGGTCCTAGAAGAAGTTGGTATTGCAAAATGGGCTGAATTGGTCAACTGCCACGCCTACCTTCCATACAAGTGAAAATCGTCTTTAGTAACAAATATAACCAAATTTCATGGAAATTGTGGTAGGAAAATTCTCCGTAAGATCTTTTGTCCGCTTTGCGTCGGTGGTGAGTGCCGCAAAAGCTATATGAGCAATACCCCAATCATGACATAACATCATGATGGCTAGGTCATGCCGAGCTGAGATGGCTAGGTCATGCCGAGCTTATGAATGTAAAAATTCTACATCTAAAAAATGGAGCACATAGTGCTGTGAGTTCCGTCGGTGGAATGAGCGGAAGATGGCGACCAGGTATCAGATGGAGAGGTGTACGGCATATATAGATTCACTCGACCGGCTGAAACTTACTCACTTGTTTTTTTTTGCAAATTTACTTTACGATGAAGACATTTTGGCGAGCAAAATTTTCCTCGATCTATCCGGCTGGAGATGAAGATTAGGAGAAAGATGACGGAGGTACCGCCGATGGTCTTCATCGAACACCTCTTTTACAACCGTGTAAATTGTGTATGTCAAATAATGATGAGGACCTTTCTAATTTCAGTCCATATGAAGATAAATCTAATGTTATTGAAAACCTGAGCAGTATTATTGGTATACGGAATTATACATATTATATACAATGGCGGACTGGTTAGAGCCAACCTTTTGTAGTAATTTTGAGTGGCTCCAGGACACTTATCAAGAAAATTCTAGTAAAAAACTGACCTACTTTTCTAACTTTTTCCTGGGGGCTATAAAGTTTTTTTTTTGTATGCAACATTGTGTGTTTTTAAAAAACAAACTACTTTGCTGAAGAATCTTTTCCAATCAAAACTTATCCTGAATTTATATAAATTTAAAAAAAAAATTATTTTGAAAAAAAATTTAAATAAAAAAAAAATTGTTGTTTTAAATTTTTTTTTACAAAATAAATGTTTACATATTGCCAAGCTATCAAAAATTAAAAAAAAAATAGTTACAATTAATAGTATCTTAAATTATGTAATTTTTCTAGGGTTGTGACGAGCGTTACCATATGGTAACGGGCAGAGGTGGGCAAACAGCAAGTGGTCCAAAAAAAAAAGTTTGGAATTCGTTTCTTAGGTCATTTCTAGGTAATCCTGAAAAAATCTTGAAAAAATTCCTATTATTTCGCTCTCGTCATTAATGGGTTAAATTTCAATGTTAGTTTATATCGTTTTCGATTAAACTTGTTTTTTAATTAGTTGTAAGTTTTTTAATAGTCTGTAAGATTTTTGAATCTGTAATAATATTATTAAATAAATAAATAAATCAAAAGTATCATTCAGGATCAAGTACTTAAAAATTATTCGAATTGCCAAAATGCAGTTATTTCTCAAGAGTAAACTAATTAAAAAAAAAATGTTTACGTCATTGTTTAGAACTAACGTTTATCTTTAAAGCAAGCTCACATTTTTTCGATTTTTTGTTTTGAATATATGAATGTTTTCGTTCATGCTGAACACGATGTCGTCCAGAGAATTGCTCTATCTAGTTTTTGAGTCTAAACAAAAGCATTTTGCATATGGGGTGTACAAGTCCTTTTAATTTTACATACTTCTTCTTAAAGGATTATGGATGCTTAACAAGCTTGTGTCCCCAGTATTGCTCTCGTCCAGTTTTTTATATTTAAGTCTAAAGAAAAACCATAAAATAAAAAAGTTTTATTACTTTTTTCAAATGAATATTGTGTATAGTTAAAATTTTCATAACTTTAAAGAAAATCACAACAATAAACGACAACATAAACTTTGAGCGAAAATCAAAAACTCTTAAAAGCTTAAAAAATATTTCGAAACTTGTCATTTTTTTTAATCTTTGATTCTGAATTCCTTAAAAAAATGGTGGAAAAATTGAGAGACGCCAATTAGAACGTCATTTTGTTCAGAGTCCAAAAATCTATAAGAATAAGTTCAAGAGAAACCTAAATATCTCCTAGCTACTTTATTTTATTAAAAACTTCCGTGTAAAAACTTCGGTGTCGAACCCCCTAAATCTCTGAAATAATACAAACAAATTATGAAATTTAATAGAGCTGAAGTTCTCTTCAGTATGTATTTTTTAATTGAAAACTTTCGTGTACCAAAAAAGAATATGACGCCAAATCATTCATAAAGGTTTTTCCTCAACTAGATATCAATTCGCTCAAAATTTGGGTGTTTGGAGTTATGAATGTCACTCGGATCCTCAGATATTAATCTACATGCCGCCAAAAGACAGAATTCATATCTTTAGTTTTTAATGTTTTTTAAACGTTTTTTAAAACATTCCATCTGCGGAAATTCATATAAAATACTCAAAGCTAAAATTTGAAATCGTGATTTCCCAACAATATGATTTTTTGAGTTGTATCTTTATTGCAGGGAATGAGCGAATTGTCGTTCTCCAATCCAAAAAGACATTTCAATAATAATTTTCAATACAGTTTGAGGTTTTTTTTTAATAATAATAGGTAAATACATCGGTTTAGTTTTAAAAACATTTCTTTAGTAATTAGAAATTCAATAAAACAAAAAATATACACAGAAAAAAAACGTCGATAAAATTAACCGAAAAAACATGTTAACCCATTAATGACGAGAGCGAAATTTTCGGAATTTTTTCAAGATTTTTTCAGGCTTACCTAGAAATGACCTAAGAAACGAATTTCTAACCTTTTTTTTTTGGACCGCTCTCCGTTTGCCCAGCCCTGGCCGTTACCATATGGTAACACTCGTCACAGCAAAATTACCTAATTTAAGATATTATTGTTTACAACTACTTTTTTTTGAAATTTTTGAAAGTTTAGCAATGTTTTAAGATTTATTTTGTAAAAAAAATTTTAATCGACTAATTTTTTTAAATCTAATAGTTTTTTTAAAAAAAAATTTGGTTAAAAAAAATTTGATAAATTCAGGAGCATTTTTGATCATAAAAATTCTTCAGCAAAGTAGTTTGTTTTTAAAAAACGTACATTTTTGCATCAAAAGAAAAAAATTTTTAGCCCCAAGGAAAAAAGTTAGAAAAGTAGGTCAGTTTTTAACTAGGATTTTCTTGATAAGTGTCCTGGTAGTCATCATAGAATGGGGTCCAATAGACTTTTTCAATAGTAATCAAGTTGATATTCTTAAAATTTTGGCAGTCACTCAAGGCTGGCCCTAATTATCTGTCCGCCACTGTATATAATATGTATCTACACGAAGGCATTCAATCCCGGGATCCCGAATCCCGAAATCCCGGGATCCCGAATCCCGAAATCCCGGAATCCCGGGATTTTGAGTCCGGAATCCCGGGAATCAAAAATGAATTTTTTTATGCATTGTTTTTGATATTTTTGACGTTTTTCCACAAAAAATTGAGTGCTCAAACACACAAAAATTTACAAGTTTTTTGTCAATAACGGTTAACAAATAATTTTTATCGATTTGAATAAAATTTTTTCAATTTAAACTATTTTTTTTTTAAAAAAGATATATGTTAAAATTATTTTGTTGACTGTATATTGTTGACCGTTTAGCATGAAATGGAGCTGGCAGAATTTTATAATTATATTCGGATTCAGCGTGGCAAAAAAAATAATTTGTTCGATCAATCTAATTTAAAAAGAATTACTTTTTGTTTGACTATATTTATTTAAATATAATTTGTTTTGTTTAATGTAATATTTATTAAATATGTTTTCTTTGTCGAATTAAACTTAAAATTTTGTAGCAACAATTTTTTCTTTAATTTTATATTAACTATTGTATTTAATTGGAAAATCCCGAACAAATCCCGGGATCCCGGGATTGTAATTTCAAATCCCGAAATCCCGGGATTTTCAAAAACACTTCGGTACTGAATGCCTTAATCTACACATACACCAAAATACTGCTTAGGTTTTAAATAACATAAGAAATATCTTCATATGAACTGAAATTGGTAAGGTCCTCGTCATCATTTCATTTGACATACACAACATACATGGCTGTAAAAGAGGCTTACGATGAAGCCCATAGGAAGTACCTGCTTCATCTTCCTCCTAATCATCTTGTCCAGCCGAATAAAATTATGCTCGCCTAAATGTCTTCATCGTAATGTAAATTTGTTAAAAAACAATGGAGAAAGTTTCAACCGGTCGAAGTAAACCTATATATACCATGCACCCTTCCATCTGAGACCTGGTCGCCATCTTTTGCTCATTCCACCGACGGTACTCACATGTGCTTCATTTAGTAGTACTTTTTTACATTCATCAGCTCGGCATGACCTAGCCATCTTAGACGTGGATTTTGTATGCGTCATGACATGATCGGGGTATTGCTCATATAGCTTTTGCGTCACTCACCATCGATGCCAAGCGGACAATATATCTTACGGAGAATTTTCCTACCACAATTCCCTTGAAATCGGGTAACATTTGTTACAAAACTCGACTTTCACTTGTATGGAAGGTAGGCGTAGCAGTTGATCGATTTCGCCCATTTGCTATACAAACTCCTTCTAGGACCTCCAAGGGATAAATTCAATGTTTGGACCGCCTAGCTTTCATTTAGCTCCTTCAATAGCCCATACCAATCAAGGAAATACCAATCAAATAACGGACAGACATACGGATATGTCTAAATCAACTTAAGAGGAGCTGCTAATTTTTCATAAGTACACCAAGTACATAACCACACTTTACAGACAATTTATAGATAAAATATTTTTAACTTTATATGAAAAAAGCTAAAAAAAAATATATTTCAAACCAATATATAGAAAAAATGTACCTCATTTTACAAAAAATACTCAAATATGTACGCTAATATGTATATAAACACGTACAAAAATTATTTAAAATCTGAATATTAAAAAAAAAATTTTGTTTTAAATTATATTAAGAACACAAAAACACTTTCAAAGCAATATACAAATAAAATATATTTTATTTTACATAAAAAAAAGCTCATACAAACAATTTCAGTAAGAAAATTTAAATTTGCTAGGGTTGTGACGAGCGTGCCCATATGGTAACAGCAAAATTCAAAATGATAAAAAGGTAACACAGAAGTTATAAATAATTTTATATATAACTTTTTATGGCAATGAAAAATATTCTTACTGGGAAGGTCGTGACTTTTCGCTGTTTTTGCCCACTTTTTAAAAACACTACTTTTCAATTATCCGCCACCACCGCTACTGACGGGCGATTGCTTAAAGTTATATATCAAAAGAAAGATCAAAGTATGCTTTATTAACATCAAAAAACGGATTAGTGATATTCGTTAAAATATTTTTGTAATTGCACATACCGTAGAACGCTATCAGCGTTACCATATGGGCACCCTCGTCATGAATGGGTTAATGTACAACTTTTCAAAATGTATGAAAATTGTAAATTTTTTTACCGAGCTGGTAGGTTGCAAAGCTGGGCATTAACTAATTAATTAGTGAATAGTTAATTAACGAAGTTAAATTTTTGGTTAACTTTTAACGTTTCAGCTAATTTTGAAATCCAATAACTTTTTTATTTAGTTAAGTTAAATTTTTTCGATTAACTAGCATTAGTTAACTTCAAAACAAAACAAAAATTTTTTTTATTATTGAATATAAAAAAAAATTAAAATTAAGAATTCATACTAATTTCGAACTGATATTGACACTGAATTTAAAAATTATTTCACAAAACAATTAAATACACAGGCCGAAGTGTTCTAGATTCTATAGAACATTCTAAACACAATGGCGTTCTCAGTCATTACGTGAGGTTTACATCGTCAGGATGTTTACATCGTATTTTCCATTCTCAAGTTTCTCAAAATGGCGAAAAACTGAGAACGCCATTGTGTTTAGAATAGCCTGTGTTATTTGTTCTTAACCAAACTTCATTAATTTCATTATTATTATTTAATATTCTAATAAAACTTGTATGCCTTCATATTAGGGCTCTTGTTATTCGAATAATCGATTACCCGAATAAACCGGATACCTTACTATTCGATTATTACTATTCGATTAGAAGTATTCGACTCAGGGACGTAACCAGGGGGGGGGGGGGTTTGGGGTGTTCGAACCCCCCCCCCCCCGAAATCTATGAAGTAATAGAAAAATGTATGGAATAGTTATGAAATTTAAAAGAATTTAAGAGAAAGTTACGTATCTCCTGGATATTTTATTGTACTAAAAACTTTCGTGTACCAAAAACTGGAAAAATTGCAGTTTTAGCATTCGTTATTAAGCTTCGAATATCACGGTTTACATTTACATCAAAGTGAAACAGCTTGTGAAAGTTTAAAGTTATTCGAAATTTCCTGTGAATCAAACGAAAGTGTGTTTAAAATGAAAGCAGGGACGTACCCATGAAGGGGAGGGGGGTTTTGAGGGCTTTAGCCCCCCCCCCCCGAAATATATGAACACAATACGTCGATTTTAGAATAAATCCTTTTCTTATAAACTCCACTTCAGGATTTTTTTCAAATTTTTTTATTACACCTTTTTATATGAAAAATCAAAAAATTTATTTTGAAAAAAGTGTTTTCTAGTTTCTTTCTTCAGT
Organism: Heteromyza rotundicornis; assembly: GCA_951394025.1. Lineage (NCBI taxonomy): Eukaryota > Metazoa > Arthropoda > Insecta > Diptera > Heleomyzidae > Heteromyza > Heteromyza rotundicornis. The sequence goes on from OX596012.1 coordinate 29,986,056, forward strand.
AGAGGTAAAAAAAAAATTTGTGAAAACCCCCCCGAAATTTGTTTCTGGTTACGTCCCTGATTCGACTAGTCGATCGCATTCGACTATTCGATTAACCGTTTACTGTCGACTAGTCGGTTAACCGTTGATATTCGGTTAGTCGAATATTATGAATTAAAAAATCGAAATCTTCAATGACACACTCAAAAGAGTAATTATATGCATTGTGCGACAAATTTTATTTCGTTTGTAATTTTCCTTTTGGCAGTTGAAACTTTTTCTTTTGATTTCGATTTGAACTCTTATTCGGTTAACCGAATATGAACGGTTTACCGACTAGTCGACAGTGGACGGTTTACCGACTAGTCGAAGCTGAGCGACTAATCGAATATCCTTAACCGAATAGTATTCGTACAATGTGGTTATGTGTTTATGTGTTTTTTGTAAAAAAAAAATATTTTTTTTTGTTTTCTATAGGAAATTTAACTATTTAATTTAACTTTTAACGAAGTTAACTTTTCAACGAAATCAACTTTTTAATTTAACGAAGTTAAATTTTTGATTAACTATTACCGGGTTAACGAAGTTAAATTCTCGATTAACTATGCCCAGCTTTGGTAGGTTGAATTAACCGAAAAAAAATTGTTAAAATAAATCTTCAAAATTCGACACAAAATAGTTCTAATAATCGAAAAAGTTGTTGTTATTGTAAGTTCTTTTACCTCAATTTTTAGTCAAATGTGAATTTAACACAAATTTACTGAAAAAGTTACAACTCTCATCGGTTAAACGTACCGACATTGGAGGGTTGGAGCGTTTTTAAACCTCTTTTCGGTTAAATCTACCGACTTTTTTTTTTTGTGTATGAACTCAATGCGTCGATTTAAAAATGAATCTTTTTTCATAACTTCCCTTCGGGTTGCAAAATTTTTTTTTATATCCCCACACTCACTGTGGCAGGGTATACTAACTTTGACACAAGTCAATTTAGCCATGCCCGTCTGTCTGTCCGTCCGCACGATAGCGGTCGCAGTTTTGGAGATATCGACTTGAATCAGCCAAATCGGACAATAACTGGGCGTGGCTCCCATACACTGAAAAAAAAGGTTTACATTTTTCAAGTCTTTTTTACTGCTGCATTCGATTGCAAATGTTTAGAAACGTATTTTTGACATGTTCCGAGGTTCCGAAACCACATATATAAGGGTTTAAAAGGGGTCTTGAGACCAATTTTTTTTTTTTGGTCGATTTGATTGGAAATTTTTAGAAACGGATTTTGGACATGGTCCGAGCTCCAAAACTATTTATAGGTGGCTCAAAATGGGGTCTTGAGACCACATAATTTTATGTTCGAGGTACTTCTTCCTACTGTGTGGGGGCATTTCAGCTTCGACATAGCCAAAGATAGTCCACTCTCTAGTTTTATTATTATTTGATTAAAATTTTTTTTAATGAAAAATCGAAAGATTTATGTAGAAAATAAGAAAAACGATGTTGTTGTTGATTTTATATTTGTTTACATTTTATAGTTTTTTTTCAGTATTCATACACAAATTTGTATTTGCATTTTGGATTTATCCTTTTTAGCCACTAGAAGGAGTTGGTATTGAAAATAAGAGGAATGGGTCGACTGCCACGCCTACCACCCATATAAGTGAAAATCGTGTTTTTACCGTAGTTTTAAGATTTCATCAAAACAGTTTGAAATTTTGTATAGGGGTGTTTTTGGGGTCGCTGATTTCGCATTTTCAAAATTCAAGATGGCGGATCCAATATGGTCCAGTAGGTGTAGGGTATATATAAGTCGGCTTGCCCGACTGAAACTTACTCACTTGTTTTCAGTTCAAATGGTCAGAGGGAACTACTGAAAGAATAAACAACACATAAAAATTATTACAGTAGTGTTTATGCTTCATTTGCGATTTTTTACAGCGAATTGTAAATGGGTGCCAGTAGCTGGGTTTGAGGGTCGATTTTGCAGACTTTTGCTAGATCGACGTTTTCGAAATTTTTAAGTTCCGTTAAATTCTTGTTAGCTATTGAGCTCAGCTTTCAAACGAACCCGAGAAATTCAAACGAAAGTTATGGCCTCAAAACCTTAGGGTGCCATTAGGTGGGCACACTTTTATATTTATCGGTACACTTTTATATTTAGTTTAGTATATATCAATAAAAAAATTTTTTAAATCGTATAAAAAACAAAGATACTTTTTTAGTGCCGATTACACTACCGAGAAAATGCCGCCTGAAAATGTTGTTCAAATTTTCATTTACCCTGGGCAGCCATTTTATTTTTTTCAACATTTGCGAGTTGGGAATATTTTCTGCCCAAAGTACTCAAAAAAGTAACCCTTTTTTCGCTTTCTCTGCATATGCCAGTCGAAACAAAATTTTTTTATGTTTTCTCTTTATTAATTTTTTACAGTGTGTGTCATTTCAAATCGTATACCATAAATGGTTATATATTTATAGTTTCCTCTTATAGTTTTCTTGTGTAGATATTGGTCTCATTTTTGGCTGATATTCAAAAAGTGGCGATATTTGAATGCACTATGGAAAAAATTAAGTTGCATACTTTCTAGGGCTTGCAATTTTGGGACGTTTTGGCAATCCCGGGATTTCGGGATCCCGGGATTTGAAAAACTGAGAAAAAAAACCTTTTTTTTTACAGAAAATTATGCAAAATCTATGGAATTCATATTTTTCAACAAAAACTAGTCATAATGAATGAAATTTTAAAAAACGCAATTCACTTCAACTTTTTCAATAAAAAGTGTCTTTAAAAATTAAAAAACAATCCAACTCCTATCGCCAATTTATTGCATGTGGTACTTTTATCGAAAATCTATCACAAAACAATCTCTTCCACATACATAGAATATGCAAATTGTAAATAAACAGTGATAAAATTAGCTTCCAATTTTATCTCAACTCATTATTTTCATAGAAAATTTAGCAACAAAAAAATCGTTTGCTGTAAAATTTAAAAAATCACACATATTATAAATTTACGAGTTTAAGTTTCCTGTATATTTGGTCTCCTAACCCAAATATACAGAAACTTAAAAAAAAATTAATTTAAATCCATGTTTTTGTTCAAAATGTATGGAAAATTTAATGGCAAATTCGGAAAATTGATCCAAATTCTGTAATTTTTAGGCAATCCCGGGATCCTGAAAATCCCGGGATTTTTGTTCTTACAATCCCGGGACTTACGGAACAAGAAAAAGTCCGGGATTGCAACCCCTAATACTTTCTCAATGTACCACTTTTGGAAGCTCTTCAACTGGTTTTTCTTTTTGTACGATTTCAGAAAAAGGTTTTTCCGAAACAGACGCATCAAAAAGTAAATCCATATCACCATTTTTAATAATAGTGTTGTTTTCAGAATGGCTCAAGCAAAAAATTTGTTTGTCTGTACAAAAAATCATAAAATATATTCAAAGAAAAGGAAAACGGAACAGGTAAACTTTTTGGAAAGCAGTACTTTTGCGTACTGTTTTGAGTGTTTTGAATAAAACAGTACTATTATAAAACCCAGTACATGTAATGTTTAAAACAGTACGTCCGGCACACCTAACTACGTCCAACAGGACTATTGCACTGAATATTTTCAAGCCACCAGCATATGCCTTGATGAATACATAAAAGGTCTAACAATATCGACACCCAGCTCCAAAATAACTGAACAGCAGTTTCAGACATTTTTTACGACCCATGGCCAAAAATTTCTCGTAGCTGGAAATTTTAATGCAAAACACACATATTGGGGCTTTCGCTTGATTTCACCCAAAGGAATACTACCAGCAGAATCGGCGCCGCAAAATATCATTGATTTGGCAGTAATCAAGACCCTCAAACGAACTCAACTGACCATTAAGTCTTCAGTAGAACTCTCGCCTGACCACACACCCACAATTATTACTCAGCACTATGCATACGAATTGGCTTAAATTCAAAAAATATATAAGTTCACATATTACCCTACATGAAAACTGTGGAGCAACTGAATGTGGCAGTGAGTAACTTTACCCTTATGCTTACAAACGCCGCACTCGCAGCGACCACAAAAAGTATTTTTATTTTGAAGTAGTGCAATTTTTATCTAAGATTGTCTAATATATTTAAAAATTGACGACTTTAGTTTGACGACTTTCTAGTTACGGCACTGATAACAGATATGAATATTGTCTTTCGGCTGCATGGAGGCTAATTTTTGAGGATTCATAACTCCAAAACCCTGAGTTTTGAGTTTTGTTGCGGGGAATCAGCGATATTTAAATGTCAAAAATTAATCAAAACCATTTTACGTCGATATTTTCGTTATAATAAACATATATTTTTGTATTGCAGGTTAAAATTTGGTTTCAAAATCACAGATATAAGTGCAAAAGGCAGGCGAAAGAAAAAGCTATGGCAGAGCAAAATCAGCAAAATCAGGTAAGTTGTATTCATAAAAAACCAGTGGTAGCAGAGTAATTTACCCCAAATAAATAACGCATTTTTTACGGCGGAAAAACCTATGTAATTTATTTTAATAATGATTTTGTAAGGTCAGGTTCAAGCTCAAGTGCAGCTTAAATCAAATTAAGACTGCGATTTGTATACAACAACAAATTTTAGTGCCAGCATGTAGTTACTCATATGCGCATTTCGTTCCCACTAAGGCATTCAATCCCGAAGTGTTTTTTAAAATCCCGGGATTTCGGGATTTGAAATCACAATCCCGGGATCCCGGGATTTGTTCGGGATTTTCGGGATTTTCCAATTAAATGTAATAGTTAATATAAAATTTAAAAAAAAATTGTTGCAACAATATTTTAAGTTTAATTCGACAAAGAAAACATATTTAATAAATATTACATTAAACAAAACAAATAATATTTAAATAAATATAGTCAAACAAAAAGTAATTCTTTTTAAATTAGATTGATCGAACAAATTATTTTTTTTGCCACGCTGAATCCGAATATAATTATAAAATTCTGCCAGCTCCATTTCATGCTAAACACGAAAAACTTACTTTCAGTAGTTTTAGTCCGGGAACGGAAACACCAATTGTTGTTTAAAACTATTAAAACTGGTGTCCATTCAAAAGTAAAACACACACAAAACCATTTATCCGATTCGTCAAGTTTTCAATATACGGTCAACAAAATAATTTAAACTTATATCTTTTTTGAAAAAAAGAAATTGGTTAAATTGAAAAAATGTTATTCAGATCGATAAAAATTGTTTGTTAACCGTTATTGACAAAAATCTTGTAAAGTTTTGTAACACTAAATCTACAAAAGTGGGTTTTTTAAATTTACCAATTAGATTGAAAGTAAATGCACGAAAGTATTTTTGTGGAAAAACGTCAAAAATATCTTAAGCAATGCATAAAAAATGCATTTTTGAATCCCGGGATTCCGGACTAAAAATCCCGGGTTTCCGGGATTGAGAAAACTTCCGGGATCCCGGGATTTCGGGATTCGGGATCCCGGGATTGAATGCCTTAGTTCCCACTAAGGAACTCATCAGTGAGCTTTCCTGGTACAACACTATTGCTTAAAACAACTACTTATATATACTTACAACAATTCGAAACCTTCGCTCAGAACTGTGGTGTGTAAATATTTGTGTGACAACCAATGTGAATATTGACCATTTTTCACTGGCATACAACTTCTTTGTTGTACTAGATGCAAAGTATTAGCCAAGCAATTTTTGCCCGTGGCTTTGCCCACGTAAAACATACAGACATTCACAGCAGAGAAGCGAAATGGAAAAGTTCCCCTCCTGCACACAGAGCTCGAAATTCCCCACCAAATGGTTAATTCCCCACAATCTAACATCCCTGATCATGGTGAATAAAAAGATAGAGGGAGAGAGAGCACAAAAACTCCATATCAAAAAAATAAATCTAGATTTTCAGCGATCTATACGCAGAAGAGTGTGGAAAGCAACATACAATAATGTTTTGCAAGCGCAGACTATGTCAATGCAATCGAACGTAAATCTCTAAGCATACGATTGAATGTTCAATAAAACTTAATACCTAAACCAAAAAAAAAGTATCCTATTCTCTTCCTTGGCACAGATAGCATGTTTTAAAAAAGAAATTATGAAAATCGGTTGGCTAGTTTTTGCTCCTACCCGTTACAAAAAAATTAGCGTTCTAATTTTATAAATAGTAAAGAAGATAAAGATATATTTGTTCTGCACCAAAGACAAAGAAGATGATGCAATGGAGAAGCGTAACTGTGAAATGCATGGATTCAAGAAGAAATACGGAGGAAGCTCCTTTATTAATATGGAAATTTTCAGAATCTTCTATGTAGATTCTTTATGTATATTGTAATTCGCTGACCCCACCATGGATGAATTTAAAGCTTTAGTGGTTACCGTTATACTATACGTAGGGTATTAACTTGCACATAAGAGTTATTCAAAAATTATTAGATTTTAAAATTTAGATATGCATTTGATATAGAAAAATCATGGCAAATGGCTTTATGGTATCAACTCTAAGCTAAATGGAACACATCGGCGTAATTGGACAAAGGGGCGTGGCACCGCCCATACAATTCAATACTTCAAAGTGCCATTATTGGGCTCCCATTGAATATTCTTCAACGGGAAATGGTTCTATGCCTTCAATGCAACATATTGGAATTGGACAGCACTTCAAATACAATTCAATGTTTTAAAAATGTTACACTTGGGCTGCCGATGAACATTTTTCAACGGGACATGATTTTATGCTTTCAATTCTAAGTTCAATGTTACATATGGTTGGAATTGGACAGCGGGGCGTGGCACTTTTCATACAATTCAATATTTCAAAATGCTACACTTGGGCTCCCAATAAAAATATGTGACAAATGTTTTCATTAATTCGAATTTAATTATGACCTTAAAGGCAAAAAGAACTTTTTTAGGGCCAGCAAAGCGGACCGGGCCCTGCTAGTAAATAATAAAACAACTCCTTTAAAATGTCGATCAGTGTATTTTAAAATTAATAACTTTTTGTTTGACTTTATTTATTTTAAATATTATTTGTTTTGCTTAATGTAATATTTATTAAATATTATTTCTTTGTTGAATGAAAATGAATTTAAACTTAAAATATTATTGAAACCGTTTTTTCTTTAATTTTATATTAATTATTGTATATAATTGGAAAATCCCGAAAAAAACCCGGGATTGTAATTTCAAATCCCGAAATCCCGGGATTTTCAAAAACTCTTCGGGATTGAATGCCTTAATCTGTACCTACACACTGGCTGACTAGCCCGAAAATGTAAAGCAGTAACAGGGTTATTCCTTGTATCGAAACTTGTAAGAATTTAATGGGGATAGGGGGTTTCTTTACCCCCATGCGAAACCTTAAAGGCTAAAATGTACAAAGAATTTATAATTTCAAGCGCAGTCACCTTATACGCCATAAGTATGGAACTCATGTAGATATTGCGAGGAATAGCACCATTTTGGAAAGATTATTGAGTATCAAAAATAGTACTTTAAAAGTATTTCAACGTACCTTTACTGAAAACAAGATATAGCTGTTAGAAAAGGGGTTTTAAACCATTTTCTTTGAAATTTATTAGATTTTTAAAAAACATAATTTTTAAATTGATATATTACTTTAGACGTCTGAAAGAGCCAACAAGTTGGTTTTAAAATCGTTTTATATGCTGTTATTAACAGTAAAACTAACAAGCCAACAAAAAAGTAGCTAAAAATATTCAAAAATAAAAAAGTTACAATGCTTAAAACTTCGTCACCTTTGAAAATGGGTGGAATCGGTCGACTGCCACGCCTACCTCCCTGTCTGTCCTTCCTCTTTTCTTGGCAACACGATTGCAGTAGCTAGACAAAAGCTAGGGATCCTAAATTTTGGATTTATCCTTTTTAGGCCCTAGAAGGAGTTGGTATTGCAAATGGGCGGAATCGGTCGACTGACACGTCAACCTCTCATATGAGTGAAAATCGTGTTTTTACCGTAATTTTAAGATTTCATCAAAACAGTATGAAATTTTGTACAGTGGGGTTTTCGTGGTCGCTGATTTCGAATTTGATGTCGGAATTCAAAAATTCAAGATGGCGGCTGAATTTTTCAGATTTTATATAACCGGTATGAAATTTTGTATAGGGCGGTTTTTTGGGTCGCTGGTTTCGAATTTGATGTCGCATTTTCAAAATTCAAGATGGCGGAACCAATATGGCTGGCAAAATTTTAAGATTTCATCGAAATAGTATGAAATTTTGTATATGGGGGTTTTTGGGGTCGCTGATTTCGAATTTAAAAATTCATGATTTCGGGTCTAAAATGGTCCAGTAGGTGTAGGGTGTAAATAAGTCGGCCT
>OX596012.1:29994585-30232142 GCA_951394025.1 Heteromyza rotundicornis
TTTTGGGGTCGCTGGTTTCGAATTTGATGTCGCATTTTCAAAATTCAAGATGGCGGAACCAATATGGCTGGCAAAATTTTAAGATTTCATCGAAATAGTATGAAATTTTGTATATGGGGGTTTTTGGGGTCGCTGATTTCGAATTTAAAAATTCATGATTTCGGGTCTAAAATGGTCCAGTAGGTGTAGGGTGTAAATAAGTCGGCCTTGACCGACTGAAACTTACTCAATTGTTTTATTTTAACTTCGAATTTGAGATTAGTGACCACAAAAAAACCCACCTAATACAAATTATACTTTTTACCGAACTTGCCCGCCATGTTGGATCCGCCATTTTGATTTTTTTTATTTCGACATAAAATTTGATATCAGTGACCCCGAAAACCCATGTTTCAAGATTCTGAAAAATTCCATATTCCTATTCGCTGCTTATTCGTCATACTAATGCTTACTTATAGCGTCACTTGCATTTAATAAAGTGCATAAAGGGTGCTGACGAGGATCCGTGGCTGGATCCGAAACAGCTGTACACTCCGCCAGACTGAGTTTTTGCTTAATTGCTGTGTTCCCCTTTCCCAAAATAATTTTTTGGAAAAAAAGCTTAAACACTAATTAATTTTTTACTAAAAAAAAAATATTATTTGTAAAGGAAAAATGCGATTTTATCGGTGAATTTTTTAATGTCGAGCGGTGTAATAGAAGTTATAAGTTATTTTTGTCTTCAGTTGCATGAAAAAAATGTACATCATACGTTTTCCTGTTTACCTTCTAAATTATATCCATACATACATTGGTTGATTATATATTATATTTTCTTTTGTTGTACTATAAAAGAATTAGTTTCTTATTGTACTAATTGTGACTTAAATAAATATCCAATAATTCAAACTCGGAGCCCTGCCACTATGGGATAGAATAGTAAGTGAGTAAGTTTCAGTCGGTCAAGGCCGACTTATTTACACCCTACACCTACTGGGCCATTTTAGACCCGAAATCATGAATTTTTAAATTCGAAATCAGCGACCCCAAAAACCCCCATAAACAAAATTTCATACTATTTCGATGAAATCTTAAAAATTCAGCTGCCATCTTGAATTTTGAATTCCGACATTAAATTCGAAATCAGCGACCCCGAAAACCCCACTATACAAAATTTCATACTGTTTTTATGAAATCTTAAAATTACGGTAAAAACACGATTTTCACTCATATGAGAGGTTGGCGTGTCAGTCGACCGATTCCGCCCATTTGCAATACCAGCTCCTTCTAGGGCCTAAAAAGGATAAATCCAAAATTTAGGATCCCTAGCTTTTGTCTAGCTCCTGCAATCGTTTTGCCAAGAAAAGAGGAAGGACAGACAGGGAGATAGGCGTGGCAGTCGACCGATTCCACCCATTTTCAAAGCTGACGAAGTTTCAAGCATTGTAACTTTTTTTTTTTGAATATTTTTAGCTACTTTATTGTTGGCTTGTTAGTTTTACTGTTAATAACAGCATATAAAAGGTTTTTAAAACCAACTTGTTGGCTCTTTCAGACGTCTAAAGTAACATATCAATTTAAAATTATGTTTTTAAAAATCTAATAAATTTCAGAGAAAATGGTTTAAAACCCCTTTTCTAACAGCTATATCTTGTTTTCAGTAAAGGTACGTTGAAATACTTTTAAAGTACTATTTTTGATACTCAATAATCTTTCCAAAATGTTGCTATTCCTCGCAATATCTACATGAGTTCCATACTTATGGCGTATAAGGTGACTGCGCTTGAAATTATAAACTCTTTGTACATTTTAGCCTTTAAGGTTTCGCATGGGGGTAAATAAACCCCCTATCCCCATTAAATTCTTACAAGTTTCGATACAAGGAATAACCCTGTTACTGCTTTACATTTTCGGGCTAGTCAGCCAGTGTGTAGGTACAGATTAAGGCATTCAATCCCGAAGAGTTTTTGAAAATCCCGGGATTTCGGGATTTGAAATTACAATCCCGGGTTTTTTTCGGGATGGGTTTTTTTTCGGGATTTTCCAATTATATACAATAATTAATATAAAATTAAAGAAAAAACGGTTTCAATAATATTTTAAGTTTAAATTCATTTTCATTCAACAAAGAAATAATATTTAATAAATATTACATTAAGCAAAACAAATAATATTTAAAATAAATAAAGTCAAACAAAAAGTTATTAATTTTAAAATACACTGATCGACATTTTAAAGGAGTTGTTTTATTATTTACTAGCAGGGCCCGGTCCGCTTTGCTGGCCCTAAAAAAAGTTCTTTTTGCCTTTAAGGTCATAATTAAATTCGAATTAATGAAAACATTTGTCACATATTTTTATTGGGAGCCCAAGTGTAGCATTTTGAAATATTGAATTGTATGAAAAGTGCCACGCCCCGCTGTCCAATTCCAATCATATGTAACATTGAACTTAGAATTGAAAGCATAAAATCATGTCCCGTTGAAAAATGTTCATCGGCAGCCCAAGTGTAACATTTTTAAAACATTGAATTGTATGGGAAGTGCTGTCCAATTCCAATATGTTGCATTGAAGGCATAGAACCATTTCCCGTTGAAGAATATTCAATGGGAGCCCAATAATGGCACTTTGAAGTATTGAATTGTATGGGCGGTGCCACGCCCCTTTGTCCAATTACTCCGATGTGTTCAATTTAGCTTAGAGTTGATACCATGAAGCCATTTGCCAAATTTCGTTGAAAAACATTGTGTGGGAGAATTTTCAAATATTGACTTGTATGGGCTGTGCCACGCCCCAGTGTCTATTCCCGACCATTTGTAGTCCAGATTATGGCTGGGGTCTTATAGTATGTTCATGGCAAATTTCATTTTCTTGTGATCAAAAACGCAGTTTTTACTAACTTGTGGGCGGTAAAAGTGGGTGTGTCAAAACCTATCCTATGTCACGACTCACGACCCCTAGAACACATATATAAATTATGGTGAGAATCGGTGCTGTAGTTTTCGCGTCTACTGGTGACAAACATACACGTATCTTTTATATATACAGATTTAGCTACGCTGAATCCGAATATATTCATAAAAATCTGCCAGCTCCATTTCATGCTAAACACGAAAAACCTACTTTTAGTAGTTTTATTATTATAGCGGGAACGGATACACCAATGCTAAAAGTTGTTCAAAACTTTTGCAATTAAATGGACATCAGTCCATTCAAAATAAAACACACAGAAAACGAGTTATCAGTTGATAAAAATATTGTCAAAATACGGCCAACAAAATAATTTTATCAATTAAATCAATCTTTTTTGTCAAATAAAAAAATGTGGTTCAACTTGGTAAAATTTTGTTCAGATCGATAAAAATTTTTTGTTAACCGTTATTGACAAAAATGTTGTTAATTTTTTGTGTGTGTAGCTCTAAATCTACAAAAGTGGGCTTTTTGTGTCTACCAATTAGATTAAAAGTAAATGCACTGTTCTATTTTTGTGAAAAAACGTCGAAAATATCTTAAACAATCCATAATAATACATTTTTTGAATCCCGGGATTTCAGACACAAGATCCCGGTATTTAGAAAACGCCCGGGATCCCGGGATTGAATGCCTTACACCAAGAGAAATCTTCATGTATTTTAATAACACGATTCATGTTATATTTACATGGAAAACATTTGTACGCAAAACAAAAACAATTCCAAAAAACTACAACTATAGTATGTAATACATTGACAAAAAGCGAAGCAAAACGCCCACATTCACAGAAATGAGAAAAATTTTCGAAGCAAAACGCACACATTTACACAAATGAGAAATTTTATTTCGAAATCAAAACTAGAGAGTGGACTATCTTCGGCTATACCGAAGCTGAAATACCCCCACACAGTAGGAAGAAGTACCTCGAACATAAAAAAATGTGGTCTCAAGACCCTATTTTGAGCCACTTATAGGTGGTTTTGGAGCCCAGACCATGTCCAAAATCCATTTCTAATTGGTCTCAAGACCCACTTAGACCCTTATTCGGAACCTCGGACCATATCAAAAATACGTTTCTAAACATTTCCCATCGAATACACGGAGAGAAATGTTGGCTCATGATTTACGATTATGGACTCCATAAAATTATTGTTACTTAGTTACTAACAATAATCATTAATTGTGAATATTAATCACAAATTATGCAAAGTCGTACATAAACTATGCATATGGATTGTGAATACATTATGATAAGGGTTTATGAATTTCGTGATTTATTTTATTATTCTTGAAGAATAATTGATGATAAACTAGATCAAGAAACTGCACGTGTTATCATGAATTATGAGTAACTGGGTTGATTGTCATGAATTGCTGAGCAATATACAATACATTTAGACGCTTTTACAATAATGCCAGGGTAGCCGAATCGGTTAGGCTTCCGGACTGGAGAGGATGATATCGGTTCGAATTCCGGGAAAACTGAATTTGTGAAAAAGTTATTACAAATTATTCTAAGCAAGTTGGCAAATAAAAAAGTAAAATTAAATAAATAATTAAGTAAAAAATTAGCAAATAAAAAAAATTTTATTTTATTTAATTGGAAATATGTGCTTTAATTATTATTACGAATGATTTATTTATTCTCACTTAAGCCTAAAATTATGAATTTTTAATCATAATTTATGATTTTTGTTTGCACAATTTATTCCATCTGGTCATTGATTATGTCAAAAGGGAAAAAAATAATTCATGTTTAAAAGGAACAAATCAAGCAAACACAAATCACAAACTATGATTTTCTCTTCTAACAGTTTTTATGATTAAGAATTCTTGATTATTGACTTCTAATTAATGGATCAATATCGTGACTAATTTTTACTTAATTGATTCCTATACGGCATGATTTCAGCAAGTATTTCCCTCCGTGTACAACCATAAAAAAGACTTGAAAAATGTTTATCTTTTTTTTCGGTGTATGGGAGCCACGCCCAGTTTTTATCCGATTTGGCTGATTCTCGAACTTGATCTCAGTATTCACGAGAAAAACATGTACACAAAGTTTCAAGTCGATATCTCCAAAACTGCGACCGCTATCGTGCGGACGGACAGACGTACAGACAGACGGACATCGCTAAATTGACTCCGCCGGTGATACTGATCAAGAATATATATACTTTTCCATACCGGATACGCCTCCTTATGGGCGTTACAAACGTTGTGACAAAGTTAGTATACCCTGCCACAGTGAGTGTGGGGGTATAAATATATTCCAGCAAACAATTTGACTCTTTTTTGACTCTTTTAAGGCTCTCGTTTCGCTCAGAAAAGACTCTAATTGGAGCCGTATATGGCGTGTTTCATTTCCTGTAGGGGCACGATGAAATGTATGAGATATGACTCTAATTGGAGTCCGAAATATGACTCTAAAATGTGTCTTAAATATGATTCAAATATGAGGCTAAAATATGGCTCTAAAAAGAGTCTAAAATATGACTCTAATATGTTTCCCAAATATGCCCAAATCTATTTTTTTGTTATCTGCAAAGGACAGCTGTCCTGTTGTCAGGTAACTCAATGCTTAACCCTCTGAGCTACGGTGCCTCTATCATTCATGCCAATAAAATTCCAAATTTATTTTGGCTCAAAAAATCCTCAAAAATTAGATACTTTTGGGACTCTAAATTCTGAGCGCTCAAAAAATTCTCAAAAATTAGATACTTTTCGGAATCTAAATTTTGAGCGCTCAAAAAAGCATCCAAAATTAGATACTTTTCCGACTCCAAATTCTGAGCGCTCAAAAAATCATCCAAAATTAGATACTTTTCGGACTCTAAATTCTGAGCGCTCAAAAAATCCTCAAAAATTAGACACTTTTGAGACTCTGAATTCTGAGCGCTCATAATATGATTCGACCATTCTGTCAAATGGAAAATTTAAAAATAAGCAGAAGAAATTTAAGTACGGGGATTCGATCCCGTACTTAAGTTATGAGGCCGACTGCCTAACCCCTGAGCTACCGGTAATGACTTGAATGAACGCATATTTACCAGTTTTCCCAGTTAAATGACAAACCTCTTCACATGTACACGTACACATATAGGAGAGTGTCACTTTGAACAATAGCATCTTGTTAAAACAACCTGAAAGATCGGTTTGAATAATATTAACCACAAAATTGGTTAAAAATGGGTTAATTTAACACAATTTTTTCTCTGGGTGTAGTACAGATTTATTATTTTTGTATGCTATTACGCCCATTTTTTTTACAACAGCTGGTTATTGTAGCAAAAATACCATGTCCCAAAATTCAGAGCGTTAGCTTTATTGGTTTTAAAAATACAGAATTAAGTCCCCCTAAATTGTCAAAATCTGACACTGTGGGCCCCCTAAAATTATTGGACATGGTGTAAAAAAAAATACAAAAAAAAATCGTGTTTTCACTTATATTCCGCTTAAATAGTTCCAAACTTGGTATCTAGGGGTTTTTGGGGTCGCTGATTTCGAATTTGATGGCGGAATTTCAAAATTCCAGATGGCGGAACCAATATGGCCCAGTATGTGTAGGGTATATATAAGTTTGCTTTGCCTGACTTAAACTTACTCTCTTGTTTTTTAGTGGGATACATAATTATTAAAGTATTGAACTCTTTACAGTCTTGTTTATAGTTTTGTCCTTTGATTATGTGAACAAAAACTCTTAAGTTCTTAAGTCGAAAAACCTAGTTTCGAGATATTCATCATTTAGTAAAAATTTTTGTATGTAGTGGTTCCTAAAATGTTTTAGAAGACTTCATAAAATTTGCGTATTATTAGTAATACCGGAAACAGTATAATTCCATTCATGCTTAATTTTAACAGAATATAGCGTTTAGCCACAAAATTAAAAGACTAAAATAAGTTATGTAGAACTCATTCGCAGTAAGCATTACTTACTGGTAGCATCACTATATATAAAATCCAATTGTTTGTATGTCCGGATGTCCAGATGTCCGGATGTCTGTTCTCACCTTCCAGAAGTCCCCAGTTTACCTAGAGACCTGAAATTTTACACATATGTCCTATGCACCCATGGCTTGAGACTTTCGCGCCGGATTTTTGATTTTAATAAAGGGGGCGTGGCAGTTTTGAAAATTTGCCGTATCAGATATAGTAGCTCTCCTGAATCCTGAATATTGTCTGAGACCAGAGCTATATTGTGGATTTTTCCAAAAGGGGGAGTGGCAATTCGAAAATTGGGCGTGTGGATTATGGAAAGTTTGCTCTGCTGAAGTAAATAGTGGAGTTTGAGAGTGGGAATTTCACACACATATTCTGTGAGACCATGGCTACAGACCATGGCGGAATTAAATTTAGGTTTTTTTTTTTTATATTTATTTATAAAATGTTTTATTTATAAATTTAAAAAAACCCAGACAGAAATTTTTCTGTAAGTGAGGGACTTTGGAAAAATTCCACTTGTTTTTCATAAGAAAAATCGGAAAAAATGAAGCATTTACTCACATACAAGGAGTATTAGAATAAAACTTGACATATCCATATTAAAAAAAATGTGGGAAATTGAGAAAGTTTATTTAGGGTAGAAAAGGGAGCATTTGCCGCGTTTTTTCAAAGCTTTTTAAAAAAATAGCCAATTTTCGTTTCTTACAAATTCGAAACTTATTTAGTGTTTTAACGTCTGAAAGGATCTCCAAGGGGAATAATTTAAAAGTGCACAGACTTTTTCGGTAAATATAATATTTATTAAAGTATCGAATATCAGAAGCTAAAGTAAAAAACGATTTTTCTAAATTAATTGATGAGCTTAAATCATTGATTCTTCTTTTTCTTTTCATTAAATTTTTTTGCATCTGAACAAATGGATATGTCACGTTTTGATGAGTACCTTTTTGCGACTGTGACTTTGAACTTTTTTTTTAGAAAAAATTGTTTAATTTCAAAACACGAGCGTTAAACAAATTTTAAAACATAGTCATCAAATTTTTAAACAACGCACTAATTTTAAAGCAAACTCGTTTAAATTGAAAAATTTTTTTTTTAAATTGAAAACAAAAATTTGTAACCCTTTCAGTAACATGTCCCATATATGGGACGAGATAATTTTAAGATTTCTAAATTCTCTAACTTTAATGTTGTTTTCAAAACTTGAAAGATTTAATGACATTTAAATAATACACTCTCTTAGCATTAAGAAAACACCATCTGTGACTCTCTGTCATATTTTCTCTCGGTATAGCGCCAACTTTTGTAACGGTGCTTTTTGGAGCAGTCGATGTGACATATTTAGTGATTGTGAAAAGTGATTTTTTGTTAAAATTAAACTGTTCAAAAATAAGTATTCCTCAACTATTAAACTATCATTTTATGAAAAAAAAAAATGTTAATTTTGGGGACACCTCCACACGTTCTATAAACTCGTCCCATATTTGGGACAAAATTATCGAGTGATTACTGATTTTTATATGTTTGTAAAGAAATGGCCTCGCGACGTGTGCTGAGTGCAGAGCAGATAATGGAAGCTTTAGAAAGGGAATCCGATATTGAAGAAGATGTTGGCTATGATGACGATGACATTGTGGATATTGCTGTTACAAGTGTCCAAACTGCCGAAGGTCACATCGTTCCAGCACAAGAAAATGGGTCAGATGATGATGAGGAATATGACGCAATTGAACAGCTTGACTTGCCCATCGGGTCGGCCTACAATCCAAATGCTGACTCTGGAGAGTCTCTACGAAATCAAATTACAAATAAAAAAGATATCAAGTCGGTAACTAGATTGTTACGTGCACCGAGACAAGATGATTTCCAAACTGTGCCTCCGGAGAAAATTCCTGAAGCTGGAACACCATACTCAATATTATCGAATAAACATACGCACTTCGAAGTGGACCTTTCGTGTTATAATGCACTTCGTCGACTTAGCTCTAACTGCAGCATGGATGGAATATAGAAACGACTGCAATGCAAATTTGATCCCAAAAGCAAAAATTTTGGATTCACTCAATTTTCAAGCTGATGCCGCTAATGGCCTCCTCAAAGTACAACAAGAAAACTTATTACCGGATATTGAAACACCTCGACGAGGAAGGCCATCACGAGCAACATCAAGATCAGTCCAGTCAACTTCTGATTCGCAAACTTCAATCTGTTCTCCCAATGAAAATCAGTACGACACTGCAGATTATATGTCGCCTCCACCTCTAAAACGCAAAAGGGTCGATCAAAAGCTTCCACCTGAGGAGATGCGTAAAGACTCTCTGATGTATATTCCACATTTTGTAACAGCCAAGAATACTGGACGATGCAAAATGACTTCTTGTACAATGAAATCATTCATCATCTGTCAGAAATGCAATGTTTATTTATGTTTCAATCGCGATCGCAACTGCTTTGCTGATATATTACTTTAGACGTCTGAAAGAGCCAACAAGTTGGTTTTAAAAACCTTTTATATGCTGTTATTAACAGTAAAACTAACAAGCCAACAAAAAAGTAGCTAAAAATATTCAAAAATAAAAAAGTTACAATGCTTGAAACTTCGTCACCTTTGAAAATGGGTGGAATCGGTCGACTGCCACGCCTACCTCCCTGTCTGTCCTTCCTCTTTTCTTGGCAACACGATTGCAGTAGCTAGACAAAAGCTAGGGATCCTAAATTTTGGATTTATCCTTTTTAGGCCCTAGAAGGAGTTGGTATTGCAAATGGGCGGAATCGGTCGACTGACACGTCAACCTCTCATATGAGTGAAAATCGTGTTTTTACCGTAATTTTAAGATTTCATCAAAACAGTATGAAATTTTGTACAGTGGGGTTTTCGTGGTCGCTGATTTCGAATTTGATGTCGGAATTCAAAAATTCAAGATGGCGGCTGAATTTTTCAGATTTTATATAACCGGTATGAAATTTTGTATAGGGCGGTTTTTGGGGTCGCTGGTTTCGAATTTGATGTCGCATTTTCAAAATTCAAGATGGCGGAACCAATATGGCTGGCAAAATTTTAAGATTTCATCGAAATAGTATGAAATTTTGTATATGGGGGTTTTTGGGGTCGCTGATTTCGAATTTAAAAATTCATGATTTCGGGTCTAAAATGGTCCAGTAGGTGTAGGGTGTAAATAAGTCGGCCTTGACCGACTGAAACTTACTCAATTGTTTTATTTTAACTTCGAATTTGAGATTAGTGACCACAAAAAAACCCACCTAATACAAATTATACTTTTTACCGAACTTGCCCGCCATGTTGGATCCGCCATTTTGATTTTTTTTATTTCGACATAAAATTTGATATCAGTGACCCCGAAAACCCATGTTTCAAGATTCTGAAAAATTCCATATTCCTATTCGCTGCTTATTCGTCATACTAATGCTTACTTATAGCGTCACTTGCATTTAATAAAGTGCATAAAGGGTGCTGACGAGGATCCGTGGCTGGATCCGAAACAGCTGTACACTCCGCCAGACTGAGTTTTTGCTTAATTGCTGTGTTCCCCTTTCCCAAAATAATTTTTTGGAAAAAAAGCTTAAACACTAATTAATTTTTTACTAAAAAAAAAATATTATTTGTAAAGGAAAAATGCGATTTTATCGGTGAATTTTTTAATGTCGAGCGGTGTAATAGAAGTTATAAGTTATTTTTGTCTTCAGTTGCATGAAAAAAATGTACATCATACGTTTTCCTGTTTACCTTCTAAATTATATCCATACATACATTGGTTGATTATATATTATATTTTCTTTTGTTGTACTATAAAAGAATTAGTTTCTTATTGTACTAATTGTGACTTAAATAAATATCCAATAATTCAAACTCGGAGCCCTGCCACTATGGGATAGAATAGTAAGTGAGTAAGTTTCAGTCGGTCAAGGCCGACTTATTTACACCCTACACCTACTGGGCCATTTTAGACCCGAAATCATGAATTTTTAAATTCGAAATCAGCGACCCCAAAAACCCCCATAAACAAAATTTCATACTATTTCGATGAAATCTTAAAAATTCAGCCGCCATCTTGAATTTTGAATTCCGACATTAAATTCGAAATCAGCGACCCCGAAAACCCCACTATACAAAATTTCATACTGTTTTTATGAAATCTTAAAATTACGGTAAAAACACGATTTTCACTCATATGAGAGGTTGGCGTGTCAGTCGACCGATTCCGCCCATTTGCAATACCAGCTCCTTCTAGGGCCTAAAAAGGATAAATCCAAAATTTAGGATCCCTAGCTTTTGTCTAGCTCCTGCAATCGTTTTGCCAAGAAAAGAGGAAGGACAGACAGGGAGATAGGCGTGGCAGTCGACCGATTCCACCCATTTTCAAAGCTGACGAAGTTTCAAGCATTGTAACTTTTTTTTTTTTGAATATTTTTAGCTACTTTTTTGTTGGCTTGTTAGTTTTACTGTTAATAACAGCATATAAAAGGTTTTTAAAACCAACTTGTTGGCTCTTTCAGACGTCTAAAGTAACATATCAATTTAAAATTATGTTTTTTAAAAATCTAATAAATTTCAGAGAAAATGGTTTAAAACCCCTTTTCTAACAGCTATATCTTGTTTTCAGTAAAGGTACGTTGAAATACTTTTAAAGTACTATTTTTGATACTCAATAATCTTTCCAAAATGTTGCTATTCCTCGCAATATCTACATGAGTTCCATACTTATGGCGTATAAGGTGACTGCGCTTGAAATTATAAATTCTTTGTACATTTTAGCCTTTAAGGTTTCGCATGGGGGTAAATAAACCCCCTATCCCCATTAAATTCTTACAAGTTTCGATACAAGGAATAACCCTGTTACTGCTTTACATTTTCGGGCTAGTCAGCCAGTGTGTAGGTACAGATTAAGGCATTCAATCCCGAAGAGTTTTTGAAAATCCCGGGATTTCGGGATTTGAAATTACAATCCCGGGTTTTTTTCGGGATTTTCCAATTATATACAATAATTAATATAAAATTAAAGAAAAAACGGTTTCAATAATATTTTAAGTTTAAATTCATTTTCATTCAACAAAGAAATAATATTTAATAAATATTACATTAAGCAAAACAAATAATATTTAAAATAAATAAAGTCAAACAAAAAGTTATTAATTTTAAAATACACTGATCGACATTTTAAAGGAGTTGTTTTATTATTTACTAGCAGGGCCCGGTCCGCTTTGCTGGCCCTAAAAAAGTTCTTTTTGCCTTTAAGGTCATAATTAAATTCGAATTAATGAAAACATTTGTCACATATTTTTATTGGGAGCCCAAGTGTAGCATTTTGAAATATTGAATTGTATGAAAAGTGCCACGCCCCGCTGTCCAATTCCAATCATATGTAACATTGAACTTAGAATTGAAAGCATAAAATCATGTCCCGTTGAAAAATGTTCATCGGCAGCCCAAGTGTAACATTTTTAAAACATTGAATTGTATGGGAAGTGCTGTCCAATTCCAATATGTTGCATTGAAGGCATAGAACCATTTCCCGTTGAAGAATATTCAATGGGAGCCCAATAATGGCACTTTGAAGTATTGAATTGTATGGGCGGTGCCACGCCCCTTTGTCCAATTACTCCGATGTGTTCAATTTAGCTTAGAGTTGATACCATGAAGCCATTTGCCAAATTTCGTTGAAAAACATTGTGTGGGAGAATTTTCAAATATTGACTTGTATGGGCTGTGCCGCGCCCCAGTGTCTATTCCCGACCATTTGTAGTCCAGATTATGGCTGGGGTCTTATAGTATGTTCATGGCAAATTTCATTTTCTTGTGATCAAAAACGCAGTTTTTACTAACTTGTGGGCGGTAAAAGTGGGTGTGTCAAAACCTATCCTATGTCACGACTCACGACCCCTAGAACACATATATAAATTATGGTGAGAATCGGTGCTGTAGTTTTCGCGTCTACTGGTGACAAACATACACGTATCTTTTATATATACAGATTTAGCTACGCTGAATCCGAATATATTCATAAAAATCTGCCAGCTCCATTTCATGCTAAACACGAAAAACCTACTTTTAGTAGTTTTATTATTATAGCGGGAACGGATACACCAATGCTAAAAGTTGTTCAAAACTTTTGCAATTAAATGGACATCAGTCCATTCAAAATAAAACACACAGAAAACGAGTTATCAGTTGATAAAAATATTGTCAAAATACGGCCAACAAAATAATTTTATCAATTAAATCAATCTTTTTTGTCAAATAAAAAAATGTGGTTCAACTTGGTAAAATTTTGTTCAGATCGATAAAAATTTTTTGTTAACCGTTATTGACAAAAATGTTGTTAATTTTTTGTGTGTGTAGCTCTAAATCTACAAAAGTGGGCTTTTTGTGTCTACCAATTAGATTAAAAGTAAATGCACTGTTCTATTTTTGTGAAAAAACGTCGAAAATATCTTAAACAATCCATAATAATACATTTTTTGAATCCCGGGATTTCAGACACAAGATCCCGGTATTTAGAAAACGCCCGGGATCCCGGGATTGAATGCCTTACACCAAGAGAAATCTTCATGTATTTTAATAACACGATTCATGTTATATTTACATGGAAAACATTTGTACGCAAAACAAAAACAATTCCAAAAAACTACAACTATAGTATGTAATACATTGACAAAAAGCGAAGCAAAACGCCCACATTCACAGAAATGAGAAAAATTTTCGAAGCAAAACGCACACATTTACACAAATGAGAAATTTTATTTCGAAATCAAAACTAGAGAGTGGACTATCTTCGGCTATACCGAAGCTGAAATACCCCCACACAGTAGGAAGAAGTACCTCGAACATAAAAAAATGTGGTCTCAAGACCCTATTTTGAGCCACTTATAGGTGGTTTTGGAGCCCAGACCATGTCCAAAATCCATTTCTAATTGGTCTCAAGACCCACTTAGACCCTTATTCGGAACCTCGGACCATATCAAAAATACGTTTCTAAACATTTCCCATCGAATACACGGAGAGAAATGTTGGCTCATGATTTACGATTATGGACTCCATAAAATTATTGTTACTTAGTTACTAACAATAATCATTAATTGTGAATATTAATCACAAATTATGCAAAGTCGTACATAAACTATGCATATGGATTGTGAATACATTATGATAAGGGTTTATGAATTTCGTGATTTATTTTATTATTCTTGAAGAATAATTGATGATAAACTAGATCAAGAAACTGCACGTGTTATCATGAATTATGAGTAACTGGGTTGATTGTCATGAATTGCTGAGCAATATACAATACATTTAGACGCTTTTACAATAATGCCAGGGTAGCCGAATCGGTTAGGCTTCCGGACTGGAGAGGATGATATCGGTTCGAATTCCGGGAAAACTGAATTTGTGAAAAAGTTATTACAAATTATTCTAAGCAAGTTGGCAAATAAAAAAGTAAAATTAAATAAATAATTAAGTAAAAAATTAGCAAATAAAAAAAATTTTATTTTATTTAATTGGAAATATGTGCTTTAATTATTATTACGAATGATTTATTTATTCTCACTTAAGCCTAAAATTATGAATTTTTAATCATAATTTATGATTTTTGTTTGCACAATTTATTCCATCTGGTCATTGATTATGTCAAAAGGGAAAAAAATAATTCATGTTTAAAAGGAACAAATCAAGCAAACACAAATCACAAACTATGATTTTCTCTTCTAACAGTTTTTATGATTAAGAATTCTTGATTATTGACTTCTAATTAATGGATCAATATCGTGACTAATTTTTACTTAATTGATTCCTATACGGCATGATTTCAGCAAGTATTTCCCTCCGTGTACAACCATAAAAAAGACTTGAAAAATGTTTATCTTTTTTTTCGGTGTATGGGAGCCACGCCCAGTTTTTATCTGATTTGGCTGATTCTCGAACTTGATCTCAGTATTCACGAGAAAAACATGTACACAAAGTTTCAAGTCGATATCTCCAAAACTGCGACCGCTATCGTGCGGACGGACAGACGTACAGACAGACGGACATCGCTAAATTGACTCCGCCGGTGATACTGATCAAGAATATATATACTTTTCCATACCGGATACGCCTCCTTATGGGCGTTACAAACGTTGTGACAAAGTTAGTATACCCTGCCACAGTGAGTGTGGGGGTATAAATATATTCCAGCAAACAATTTGACTCTTTTTTGACTCTTTTAAGGCTCTCGTTTCGCTCAGAAAAGACTCTAATTGGAGCCGTATATGGCGTGTTTCATTTCCTGTAGGGGCACGATGAAATGTATGAGATATGACTCTAATTGGAGTCCGAAATATGACTCTAAAATGTGTCTTAAATATGATTCAAATATGAGGCTAAAATATGGCTCTAAAAAGAGTCTAAAATATGACTCTAATATGTTTCCCAAATATGCCCAAATCTATTTTTTTGTTATCTGCAAAGGACAGCTGTCCTGTTGTCAGGTAACTCAATGCTTAACCCTCTGAGCTACGGTGCCTCTATCATTCATGCCAATAAAAACAAAGCATATTTTGAAATTCCAAATTTATTTTGGCTCAAAAAATCCTCAAAAATTAGATACTTTTGGGACTCTAAATTCTGAGCGCTCAAAAAATTCTCAAAAATTAGATACTTTTCGGAATCTAAATTTTGAGCGCTCAAAAAAACATCCAAAATTAGATACTTTTCCGACTCCAAATTCTGAGCGCTCAAAAAATCATCCAAAATTAGATACTTTTCGGACTCTAAATTCTGAGCGCTCAAAAAATCCTCAAAAATTAGACACTTTTGAGACTCTGAATTCTGAGCGCTCATAATATGATTCGACCATTCTGTCAAATGGAAAATTTAAAAATAAGCAGAAGAAATTTAAGTACGGGGATTCGATCCCGTACTTAAGTTATGAGGCCGACTGCCTAACCCCTGAGCTACCGGTAATGACTTGAATGAACGCATATTTACCAGTTTTCCCAGTTAAATGACAAACCTCTTCACATGTACACGTACACATATAGGAGAGTGTCACTTTGAACAATAGCATCTTGTTAAAACAACCTGAAAGATCGGTTTGAATAATATTAACCACAAAATTGGTTAAAAATGGGTTAATTTAACACAATTTTTTCTCTGGGTGTAGTACAGATTTATTATTTTTGTATGCTATTACGCCCATTTTTTTTACAACAGCTGGTTATTGTAGCAAAAATACCATGTCCCAAAATTCAGAGCGTTAGCTTTATTGGTTTTAAAAATACAGAATTAAGTCCCCCTAAATTGTCAAAATCTGACACTGTGGGCCCCCTAAAATTATTGGACATGGTGTAAAAAAAAATACAAAAAAAAATCGTGTTTTCACTTATATTCCGCTTAAATAGTTCCAAACTTGGTATCTAGGGGTTTTTGGGGTCGCTGATTTCGAATTTGATGGCGGAATTTCAAAATTCCAGATGGCGGAAATAATATGGCCCAGTATGTGTAGGGTATATATAAGTTTGCTTTGCCTGACTTAAACTTACTCTCTTGTTTTTTAGTGGGATACATAATTATTAAAGTATTGAACTCTTTACAGTCTTGTTTATAGTTTTGTCCTTTGATTATGTGAACAAAAACTCTTAAGTTCTTAAGTCGAAAAACCTAGTTTCGAGATATTCATCATTTAGTAAAAATTTTTGTATGTAGTGGTTCCTAAAATGTTTTAGAAGACTTCATAAAATTTGCGTATTATTAGTAATACCGGAAACAGTATAATTCCATTCATGCTTAATTTTAACAGAATATAGCGTTTAGCCACAAAATTAAAAGACTAAAATAAGTTATGTAGAACTCATTCGCAGTAAGCATTACTTACTGGTAGCATCACTATATATAAAATCCAATTGTTTGTATGTCCGGATGTCCAGATGTCCGGATGTCTGTTCTCACCTTCCAGAAGTCCCCAGTTTACCTAGAGACCTGAAATTTTACACATATGTCCTATGCACCCATGGCTTGAGACTTTCGCGCCGGATTTTTGATTTTAATAAAGGGGGCGTGGCAGTTTTGAAAATTTGCCGTATCAGATATAGTAGCTCTCCTGAATCCTGAATATTGTCTGAGACCAGAGCGATATTGTGGATTTTTCCAAAAGGGGGAGTGGCAATTCGAAAATTGGGCGTGTGGATTATGGAAAGTTTGCTCTGCTGAAGTAAATAGTGGAGTTTGAGAGTGGGAATTTCACACACATATTCTGTGAGACCATGGCTACAGACCATGGCGGAATTAAATTTAGGTTTTTTTTTTTTATATTTATTTATAAAATGTTTTATTTATAAATTTAAAAAAACCCAGACAGAAATTTTTCTGTAAGTGAGGGACTTTGGAAAAATTCCACTTGTTTTTCATAAGAAAAATCGGAAAAAATGAAGCATTTACTCACATACAAGGAGTATTAGAATAAAACTTGACATATCCATATTAAAAAAAATGTGGGAAATTGAGAAAGTTTATTTAGGGTAGAAAAGGGAGCATTTGCCGCGTTTTTTCAAAGCTTTTTAAAAAAATAGCCAATTTTCGTTTCTTACAAATTCGAAACTTATTTAGTGTTTTAACGTCTGAAAGGATCTCCAAGGGGAATAATTTAAAAGTGCACAGACTTTTTCGGTAAATATAATATTTATTAAAGTATCGAATATCAGAAGCTAAAGTAAAAAACGATTTTTCTAAATTAATTGATGAGCTTAAATCATTGATTCTTCTTTTTCTTTTCATTAAATTTTTTTGCATCTGAACAAATGGATATGTCACGTTTTGATGAGTACCTTTTTGCGACTGTGACTTTGAACTTTTTTTTTAGAAAAAATTGTTTAATTTCAAAACACGAGCGTTAAACAAATTTTAAAACATAGTCATCAAATTTTTAAACAACGCACTAATTTTAAAGCAAACTCGTTTAAATTGAAAAATTTTTTTTTTAAATTGAAAACAAAAATTTGTAACCCTTTCAGTAACATGTCCCATATATGGGACGAGATAATTTTAAGATTTCTAAATTCTCTAACTTTAATGTTGTTTTCAAAACTTGAAAGATTTAATGACATTTAAATAATACACTCTCTTAGCATTAAGAAAACACCATCTGTGACTCTCTGTCATATTTTCTCTCGGTATAGCGCCAACTTTTGTAACGGTGCTTTTTGGAGCAGTCGATGTGACATATTTAGTGATTGTGAAAAGTGATTTTTTGTTAAAATTAAACTGTTCAAAAATAAGTATTCCTCAACTATTAAACTATCATTTTATGAAAAAAAAAAATGTTAATTTTGGGGACACCTCCACACGTTCTATAAACTCGTCCCATATTTGGGACAAAATTATCGAGTGATTACTGATTTTTATATGTTTGTAAAGAAATGGCCTCGCGACGTGTGCTGAGTGCAGAGCAGATAATGGAAGCTTTAGAAAGGGAATCCGATATTGAAGAAGATGTTGGCTATGATGACGATGACATTGTGGATATTGCTGTTACAAGTGTCCAAACTGCCGAAGGTCACATCGTTCCAGCACAAGAAAATGGGTCAGATGATGATGAGGAATATGACGCAATTGAACAGCTTGACTTGCCCATCGGGTCGGCCTACAATCCAAATGCTGACTCTGGAGAGTCTCTACGAAATCAAATTACAAATAAAAAAGATATCAAGTCGGTAACTAGATTGTTACGTGCACCGAGACAAGATGATTTCCAAACTGTGCCTCCGGAGAAAATTCCTGAAGCTGGAACACCATACTCAATATTATCGAATAAACATACGCACTTCGAAGTGGACCTTTCGTGTTATAATGCACTTCGTCGACTTAGCTCTAACTGCAGCATGGATGGAATATAGAAACGACTGCAATGCAAATTTGATCCCAAAAGCAAAAATTTTGGATTCACTCAATTTTCAAGCTGATGCCGCTAATGGCCTCCTCAAAGTACAACAAGAAAACTTATTACCGGATATTGAAACACCTCGACGAGGAAGGCCATCACGAGCAACATCAAGATCAGTCCAGTCAACTTCTGATTCGCAAACTTCAATCTGTTCTCCCAATGAAAATCAGTACGACACTGCAGATTATATGTCGCCTCCACCTCTAAAACGCAAAAGGGTCGATCAAAAGCATCCACCTGAGGAGATGCGTAAAGACTCTCTGATGTATATTCCACATTTTGTAACAGCCAAGAATACTGGACGATGCAAAATGACTTCTTGTACAATGAAATCATTCATCATCTGTCAGAAATGCAATGTTTATTTATGTTTCAATCGCGATCGCAACTGCTTTGCTGCATATCACCAATTATAAATTGTAGTAATCTATATGAAATTTTAAAAAATTGTATCGAAAAAGTAATAAAAAGTGTTCGTTTCAGTTAAAAAATGTATGGTAGACTGAGTCACGATGTCCCATATATGGGACATTACCTGGAGACCAGGAGAGACGTCCTATGATTAACTTTTTTTGCAGATTTGTGTTTAGGGGTGTCCTTTTAGTATATGTACAAATTTTCAGATTTTTAGCTTAAGAGGTTGATTTTCGCGTCTGAAAGAGTTAAAACAGTTTTCCTGTAACAATAATATAAAACAAAAGTTTCTTTTATTAAGCAACTCAAATTCAAAAGTAAATAATTTTGATTTGTTTACCTAATTTTAATAATTTCGGATCGTATTTCTACTAACGACTACTTAATACAGTAAAAAATCCATTAATCTGATAGCGCTATTGCGAAACCAATTAAGCTAAATTTGTGGCATCGCTTGCATTTTTCTGCCAAAGTGACAAGAAGTATCTGCGACGTCATGCTAGATAACGGTATACGGCCTCATGTCGTTATCTAGTCTTATATTTATCTTGGGGTTTACCAGACGTACTCTTTTAAAGAGTACAGTACTCTCCTCCTCTTTTTTACTCTCACTTTTTTCCCGAAAGTGCCAATGACTACTCTTTTTCTTATTTGTGGGACTTTATCATATCGCTCATTTCCTGCAATAAAGGCACCTAAAAAAATCATATTGTTGGGAAATCACGATTTAAAATTTTAACTTTGAGTATCTTGTATGAATGTTAGCAGTGGAAAAGTTTAAAAGCATTAAAAACTAAAGATATGAATTTTAACCGAAACCGAAAAAATAAAAGAAAAATTGCGTATTTAAATTATGGATGTGACGGAGCTCCGCACCCGCAAATCACATATTTATAACATTCGCACCCGCAACATGTATGCGAAAATTTGCACACAGTGTGGGCCATTTTTCGTCTAATAACACAATTTTTTAATTGCTCCGAATACCCGAGTCTCCAAGTTTTTCTGAATCAATTCTTACAACCTTTTAAATAGCATATTAGCATGTTACATTTTTTCCTGAGCATTTTCGGGTTTTTCAAAAAAAAGCCGATTTTATTTGATAAATACAAACATTATTTTACGAAAACACAGTATTATAATCTGCTAAAATAAAGCTTATCTTCTAGCTAAAGTAGTATTTATAAGTATTAAGTTGCTGACAACAGCAATTTCTAGGTTCTGCACCAAAGACAAAGAAGATGATGCAATGGAGAAGCGTCGCTGTAAAATTCATGGTTTCTAGAAGCTTCTCCTTATTTCTTCTCCAAATTCCTGGTGTTCAGTTGTCATTTTTTTGGACAGACCTACAACGTGTGTTAGGTAGCGTACTGGGCGACTGTAATAAAAGGCTCGATAAAAATCAGTATTTTTATTTAAAAAAAATATATTTTGTGTAAAGGAAAAATGCGATTTTATCGGTGCATTTCTTAGTGTCGAGCCGTGTAATAGAAGTTATATGTTATTTTTGTCTTCAATTGCATTAAAAAGACTTACATCATACGTTTTCCTTTTTATAAAAAAAAAATATTGCAAAATTTCCGAACACGGGATTGCAAAAAAGAAAGCCTGGAATTGAATTCTCTATCTAGTACAAATGTTTTAGATTTGAACGATTTGGTTTTTAAAATAGAACTTTGTACAGATTTGTTCAATTTCAAAACACGTGCACTAAAAACAAATTTTAAAACGTAGTTTTTCAATTTTAAAACAATGTACTAAAATCTAAATTTAAAACAAACTCGTTCAATTTGAAATTTTTTTTTTAAAATGAAAACGAAAATTTTAAAGTTGAATTGAATTGTTTTAAAATTTGATAAATTTGCTTTCGAATTGGTTTTTAGCACAAAGTTTAAAAATTGAATGATTGCGTTTTAAATTTGGTTTGAACGCACGTGTTTTAAAATTAAACAAATTTGTTTTAAGCTCTATTTTAAAAACCAATGCACTAAATTTTTCTTTCAGTGTACGTATATGGACTAGCTACTAACTTATCCAATTCAAGAAAAGTAGTTAATAAATTTAGTAAGAATATCAAATATAATAATTTTCTAAATTGTACAGTTTTCTAAAGCCCACCCCCGAAAAAAAATCCTGGGTGTGCCACTGAATAAAGTAGTACATACATAACACTGGTCGACAGTACTTTTTTAAATGATAAAATTTGGTTATGTTTTATATATTTTGGCACGCGGATTTTTCCGCCAAAACGCCAAAAAAGCTCAAACGCAGGAAATACGAAAAACTTGTAAGTTTTCGCACTTGTAAATTACGGAAATTACGGTGCATCCGAATATAACAATTATAAGTTCATAGCACGCATAGTTTTAAAGTTATTCTCAGTTATTTAGAACCCACAATTTTATTAAATGTTTACATAAAGGGTATTTTTTTAAATAGTGCATTTATATCAATTAAAATACCTCGAAAAATATATAATGGCGATGCCATTGGGAAGAAATCCATAGCCATGGATCTATATCCGAGGGTACTTCCACTTATACAAGTACCTAAAATGTTTTTATAAAATCATCGCTGTAAAACTTTTAAACTACGGGTGGTACAAATTTATAATTATTATATTCGGATTCAGCGTCAAAAAATACATAAGAAACAGTTGTAGTTTCTGATTTAACAAAATGAATTTCCATTAGAAGGAAAATACAGTAATTTTAGAATAAATGTAAGTTACAGTATGAGAACCAAAGAAATAATGGTGCGTGCTGGAAAAATTGCATTGTTATTTTCGGATTCAGCGTGGAATTTGTCTATCAAATCTATTTGACAAACAAAAAGTTCAGTTTCGCCGACCAGTGTAATTAAGCGTTTCAGTAGGCTCATTTAAAGTTAGGATAATAAATAGAAGCAAACAATATAGATGAATTTAGAAGCAAACTATCACATGAGTGCAAATCAATTGAAGAGGTGAATGGATGAAGGCGGTATATAACCTACAAATTAATTCAAGAAAATACGTTTCAAAGATTTTTATTTTGCTTTTTTTAAATTGGTGAATTGTCTTCAGGGTTCTCACTTTTTGCCACGACGAAAGTATTAGATATTCGATTTTAGGGTAGTAGAAAGATCAGTAGTTTTGCATATGAAACTCACATAAAATATTGAGGAGTAGATTTCTTACAATAGTAGCAGAAAATACGTCAATGGGTTAAATTGCGAGGGATTATGGGCAAGAGATGACTCTTGCCACTTCACTTTTGCCAAAAAGTAAATTTTGAAATTTGAGTTACATACCGCTTTTATCCACTCGCCCCTTCACATCTTAGGGCCAATAAAAGACGTCAGCGTTGCAAATGTATTATTTTATTAAAAAAATAGTACAAAAATAAAAATTCAATCATTTTAAAATGTAATCAATTTAGTTTTCACAAAAAAATTAAACCTTGCTGAATGGGAATTCGAAAAGATCATAATTTGCCCTTGACAAAATTTGTAGTAGCCCCAGAGCTAGTGGAAATTTTGACATTTGATATTCACCTAAATATTCACTCCATTTGACACAGACCCTTATAAATCTTTTTGTTTTAAGTCAAAAATTTCGAAAAGCAGAGAAACCGAAACAAAAATTCGGTCGGTCTCTAGTTTTAAGCATGCATAGATTGCATTCAAAAAGTTTAAAAATACTAGGAAAAAATTTAACCGAAATATTAGAAACAATTTTTTGAAAATTATTTTTATACCCCCACACACACTGTGGCAGGGTATACTCACTTTGTCACAACGTTTGTAACGCCCATAAGGAGGCGTGTCCGGTATGGAAAAGTATATATATTCTTGATCAGCATCACCTCCTGAGTCGATTTAGCGATGTCCGTCTGTCTGTCCGTCTGTCCGTCTGTCCGTCTGACCGTCTGTCCGTCTGTCCGCACGATAGAGGTCGCAGTTTTGGAGATATCGACTTGAAACTTTGGGTACATGTTTTTCTCGTGAATACTGAGATCAAGTTCGAGAATCAGCCAAATCGGACAAAAACTGGACGTGGCTCCCTTACACCGAAAAAAAAGGTAAAAATTGTTCAAGTCTTTTTTATTGTTGTATTTGATTGGAAATGTTTAGAAACGTATTTTTGACATGGTCCGAGGTTCCGAAGCCACATATATAAGGGTCTGAATGGGGTCTTGAGACCACATTTTTTTATATTCGAGGTACTTCTTCCTACAGTGTGGGGGTATTTCAGCTTCGGTATAGCCGAAGATAGTCCACTCTCTAGTTTTTTAATATTTTAGCTTACAAAAAAAACTTTGTGCATAAATCATTCTATTTTGTTACTTGTAAACACTAAAAACGGTATTTTTTTAAATGTTGACAAAGGTTCTATTCTGGTTTTTTTAAGGCATTTTTTTCTAATTTTGTTTTGTCTTATAAAAAAAACGAGGAGTTTAAACCCCATGCAACTCTGTTATCTTTTCTACTCAAGAGATTTTGGTAGCCCTATTCATAGGTATTATGAACAATTTTTGATTCAGTGTTTATTGTGAATCAATCTTATCAAGCTTAAAAGGAAACTAACAAAATCATATTTATTTTTACTTTTCAGTCAGCAAGTTCTCCACGCCGTGTTGCTGTACCGGTATTAGTAAAAGACGGTAAACCATGCTCGGGTAACTCAAGCTCAACACAACAACAAGGTCAGCAACAAATAAGCGCTGGTGGTAGCGTCAGCAATGGAGGTAATAACAGCAGTGGTGGTACTGGAAATAATGGAAGTGGAACCATCAACAATAATGTTGCTAGCGGTCTGAACTTAATTACTGGAGATGCTCCAAATTCTCATTCCCCAGATACATCATCATCACTTCTTGCCAGTTATAATGGAACTGTTACAGGCCATAATGCCCAAATGCTTCAGCAACCCTGCAATAATACATTAATGTCTAATAGCTTGGCTATGGCATATCGAAATCAAAATAACTTCATGTCAAATAGTCATCAACAGCAGTGTGGAGGATACTTGCCTTTGCAAGGCAGAGCGTGGTAAAAAGGTTTAACTATTATTTGAATCTCTGTCAGCTCTGTTTATGCATTATGTTTATAGTCTACTAAAAAATGTTAATCAATAGGATTGTGAACATTAATTAAATTTAAATAAAATAAAATTATTCAAAAATCTTCTTAGAAACTCAGATTTTTATTTGCTCACATTTAATTTCATACACTAAAACTGAAGTAGGCTTGCCACACTTGGAGAGGCCAATAACCGGAGATTTTCAAAATAAAATAATGAAATAAATAATTTTTTTTCCAGGCTTGATCTTTTTAATTGGAGACAATTTTCAAGCGGCCGAAATTTTAAAATCTTATTTTATCTTTACGAAACTTGGTATACAGGGGTTTTTGGGTTCGGAAATTTTATTAACGGCAATGTAAGTGTTAAAATGTTTTAAATTTATTTAAACCAATGTTAAAAAATTTTAGTAATTTATTATTTAATATGAAACTATGAAACTGTAATATTTTGCACAGGAACTTTAAATTTACTAAGGGTATTCATTTATAGTGGGAAACCCCTCGAAAACGCGAAGTTGCTTAAAAGAACTGTCAAATTTCATATGTTTTGACTGCCCAACTGAATCGTTTCCGAGGGGTTTCCCACTTTAAATGAATCGCCCTAATGATTTTTATCTTTAGATAATATGAAGCCGGTCAAACGTGGCCATTTTACTCCAGCTCTACAAATTGAGAAAATGTTTGTATTCACTAAGCGAAAGCTGTATGAATTTATATATATGCATTAAGTAAACATTACCTTCGTTGTTCATTTCCATTATTACTTTTTAAAAGATTTCACCTACTTTGGAAAATATTCATCTTTAAAGTCTTTTTAAATAACACTTATTGTAAATGTTTAACTATTTTTTCCCAAAAGTGTCAACTTGCATTGCCCATAAAATAACGGTTTCACATTTAAACGGTTTCACTCGAATACACATTCATTTTATTTTCAAATGTGTAATCAAAAAATGTTGACAAAAATTATTAAAATTATTGTATAAAGTAATATACAAATGCCAATCACAGTTTTATCAATTGAAAAGATTATTTATTATTTGATTTTGGGTTTTAACTAATTTTTACCAAACTATAGTTTTGGAAAAAAGGTTGTCACACAGGGCGCCCTCCAAGGGAAGGTTTTTTGTGTTAAACCCCGCCTCTATTGTGATTGTAAAAACCCTTTTTTCTAATCAACAACTACACTCTATTCTTAAATTTATTTTTGTTTTTAGATTTGAATTCATTGTAAAAATATATTCTTGAAAATGTATGCAGAGAATTCCTTTTTATTCATGCGGTGCAGGGAAATGAAAATATTGTGGGTTTGACTCGAAATGCTGTATGCGTCAAGATTCTGATTTCAAAATTCTGTACATCAAAATACATATATGGCAAAATCCCATTTTTATATCGTTTTTATACTATATCTCTTGAAATAATGTAGCAACAAAGAACTTATATAGCATTTACGAAGGACAATTGAATACCCCAACATTATATGGTACAACAGTTGTACTACCTTAATGTCATAACATTTTTGTGAACGAATTTTGACTTTGAGGTCAATTCCGAAATCTAATTCGCCCCCCTATACTATTTTGATGAAATCTTTAAATTGTGGCAGCCAAATTGGATCCGCCATCTTGAATTTGGAAATTTTGACATAAAATTCGAAATCAGCGACCCTTTTGGGGTACTAGAGCCTGTAGCTATTTAGGTAGTAGTGATTTTCACTAATATGGGAGGTAGGCGTAGCAGTCGACCGATTTAGTCCATTTTCAATACCAACTATTTCTAGGGCCTAAAAAGGGTAAATCCAAAATTTGGGCTCTCTACCTTTCTTCTAGCTCCTGCAACCATGTTTACAAGAAATGAGGACGGACAGACGGGTAGGGCTAAAACAACTCATGAGTTGACGCTGATCAAGAATATATAAGTCAACAACACATAGTGTCAACGACACTACCAAACAAACCCGCTGACAGTCACAGAGCGCATCGACCTAATAGCAAAAGCTATTACAAAGAATGTAATAAATAAATAAAAAAGAAAGGATTAAGGCATATTGGTTTTTTATTGTTAAAAATTTAATGCAAAATTACATAGAAATTTAATACAAAATTTCTATGTAATTTTGCATTAAATGTTCTGTTACGTTGTTTTGTCGGTTTACGTAGGTATTCTTAACCCATTAATGACGAGAGCGAAATTTTCGGAATTTTTTCAAGATTTTTTCAGGAATACATAGAAACGACCTAAGAAACGAATTTCTAACTTTTTTTTTTGGACCGCTCTCCGTTTGCCCAGCCCTGGCCGTTACCATATGGTAACACTCGTCACAACCCTAGCAAAATTACCTAATTTAAGATATTATTGTTTACAACTACTTTTTTTATACCCCCACACACACTGTGGCAGGGTATACTCACTTTGTCACAACGTTTGTAACGCCCATAAGGAGGCGTGTCCGGTATGGAAAAGTATATATATTCTTGATCAGCATCACCTCCTGAGTCGATTTAGCGATGTCCGTCTGTCTGTCCGTCCGTCTGTCCGTCTGACCGTCTGTCCGTCCGCACGATAGAGGTCGCAGTTTTGGAGATATCGACTTGAATCTTTGGGTACATGTTTTTCTCGTGAATACTGAGATCAAGTTCGAGAATCAGCCAAATCGGACAAAAACTGGGCGTGGCTCCCAAACACCGAAAAAAAAGGTAAATATTGTTGAAGTCTTTTTTATTGTTGTATTCGATTGGAAATGTTTAGAAACGTATTTTTGACATGGTCCGAGGTTCCGAAGCCACATATATAAGGGTCTGAATGGGGTCTTGAGACCAAAATTTTTTTTTTGGTGGATTTGATTGGAAATTTTTAGAAATGGATTTTGGACATGTTCCGGGCTCCAAAACCACCTATAATTGGGTCAAAATAGGGTCTTGAGACCACATTTTTTTATATTCGAGGTACTTCTTCCTACAGTGTGGGGGTATTTCAGCTTCGGTATAGCCGAAGATAGTCCACTCTCTAGTTTTTTTTAATTTTTAAAAGTTAAGCAATGTTTTAAGATTTATTTTGCAAAAAAAATTTTAATCGACAAATTTTTTTAAATCTAAAAGTTTTTTTAAAAAAAAATTTTGTTAAAAAAAATTCTATAAGTTCAGGAGCATTTTTGATCACAAAGTGTCTTCAACAAAGTAGTTTGTTTTTAAAAAACGCAAATTTTTTCATTAAAAAAAAAATTTATAGCCCCAAGGAAAAAAGTTAGAAAAGTAGGTCAGTTTTCAACTAGGATTTTCTTGATAAGTGTCCTGGTAGTCATCATAGAATGGGGTCCGATAGACCTTTTCAATAGTAATCAAGTTGATATTCTTAAAATTTTGGAAGTCACTCAAGGCTGGCCCTAATTATCATAGGAAGTACCTGCTTCATCTTCCTCCTAATCATCTTGTCCAGCCAAATAAAATTATGCTCGCCTAAATGTCTTCATCGTAATGTAGATTTGTTAAAAAACTATTGAGTAAGTTTCAACCGGTCGAAGTAAACCTATATATACCTTCCATCTGAGACCTGGTCGCAATCTTCCGCTCATTCCACCGACGGTACTCATATGTGCTCCATTTAGTAGTACTTTTTTACATTCATCAACTCGACATGACCTAGCCATCTTAAACATGGATTTTGTAAGCGTCATGATGTCATGTCATGATCGGGGTATTGGACAATATATCTTACGGAGAATTTTCCTACCACAATTCCCGTGAAATTGGTTAACATTTGTTACAAAACTCGACTTTCACTTGTATAGAAGGTAGGCGTGGCAGTTGATCGATATCGCCCAATTGTTATACCAAATCCTTCTAGGACCTCCAAGGGATAAATTCAATGTTTGGACCGCCTAGCTTTCATTTAGCTCATTCAATAGCCCATACCAATCAAAATAAAGGACAGACATACGGATATGTCTAAATCAACTTATGAGGTGCTGCTAATTTTTCATAAGTATACCAAGTACATAACCACACTTTAAAGAAAATTTATAGATAAATTTACTTCATTTTTCAAAAAATACTCAAATATGTACGCAAATATGTATATAAACACGTACAAAAATTATTTAAAATCTAAATATCAAAAAAAAAAATTTTTGTAATTATATTAAGTACACAAACACACTTTCAAATCAATATACAAATAAAATATATTTAATTTTACATAAAAAAAAGCTCATACAAACAATTTCAGTAAGAAAATTTAAATTTGGTAGGGTTAAGACGAGCGTGCCCATATGGTAACAGCAAAATTCAAAACGATAAAAAGGTAACACAGAAGGTATAAATAATTTTATTTTATACGTTTTCTAATACTTTGATACTTTACCCAAATGCCAAAAAAAAACATTCAAAATATATAACTTTTTATGGCAATGAAAAATATTCTTACTGGAAAGGTCGTGACTTTTCGCTGTTTTTGCCCACTTTTTAAAAACACTACTTTTCAATTATCCGCCCCGACCGCTACTGACGGGCACGCTCGTCATGAATGGGTTAACAAAAAGTACAGAATTATTTGAGTTTGGGGTCACTCTGTATAGCCACCCTGTACGAATTAATTCCTTGATTTCAAAAAGTAAACCATTCCAAAACTTAAGCAGTTGGGGCGCTGTGCGTTGAAATGATAGTCAATCGAAAGACAAATTTTGGACTTAACTGGACTTATGCCGGGAAAATTGGATTTAACTTATGCCGTGAAAATTTGTAACATTGAAAATTATGTTTTCCCGGGAAAAAAACGAGTTGAAAAACATTCTGCACAATTTTTAAAATCATTTGGTAGTAATTCATTATAACAGTCAGAATTTTATTTTTAAAATTGTTTTCCAAATATCAAAAATGTAAAGTGTAAGAAATTTTGACGCCATCTATATATATGTTTGTCACGAGTAGATGCAAAAACTACAGCATCGATTCTCACAAAAATTTATGTATGTGTTCTAAGGGTCGTGAGTCGTAACATGGGATAGGTTTTGACACGCCCATTTTTACCGCCCAGAAGTTAGAAAATACGTATTACTCTCACATTTTTGCAGAAACTTTTTTTTTTATAGCAATTACCATATGATCAGCAATTAACTTGGTTGCCACCTAGTACTTAATTTCTCCCTACCAACAGTGTTACCATATCTGCGGGTTTTAACTTCGGTAAAATTTGTACATTTCATAATATAAGTTTAACAATGCAACTAGAAAAGTTTTTAGGCCCAGCAAAGCGGGTCGGGCACATCTAGTCTTCTATAGAAGATGGCGTATAATTCTGCGAAAATTCGATTTTTTTTTTGTATTCGATACTTTCTTGTATTCGGTACTTTCTTGTGAATACTTAATACTTTTTACTATAATTTTCATACAATTTTGATTTGAAGTAAAATCTCTGAGTAAAGTAAATGCACGTAGCAAATGCTGTTTTAGAATTATGAAACACTACACTTAAATCAAATATAAACGTATTTGATAGTGCTCCTAAGCTGTTTTTTTTTAAATCAAATATGTGCGTATTTAAAATAGTATTAAATATGGAAATATTGAAATAAAATATGGAAATATTAAATTTTTTTTTATTTAAATAACGAAAAAAATTTTTTTCTTTTTTATTTATTTGCACTTTTTTAAGTTATCTATTTTTTGCTTTATTTAATTTTTTCATTTGTAAATTTCCTTAGAATCATTTGTAACAACTTTCCCACAAATTCAGTTTCGCCGGAATTCGAACCGAGAACCTCTGGAGTTTGGAGTGCGGTCTATCCGACTCGTCTATTTCCGTCATTTTTCACAAGCGTCTACATGTTTGTATATTGCTCAGCCAGTCTTATAAATTGATGTTTTCAAATTTGAAAATATAAATTTCAATTATATATTG
Source organism: Heteromyza rotundicornis (assembly GCA_951394025.1). Classification (NCBI taxonomy): domain Eukaryota; kingdom Metazoa; phylum Arthropoda; class Insecta; order Diptera; family Heleomyzidae; genus Heteromyza; species Heteromyza rotundicornis. The sequence goes on from OX596012.1 coordinate 30,024,788, forward strand.
CTCAGCAAGCGTTGATTTTTTTTTCTAAAAATCTGTTATAACAAGTTAAATCCACATTTTGCCGAAATCGAGTTAGCACCGAAATCGTGTCATTATAGAACCCTCCTTTGAACAAAAATAGCATTGGGAAGTTTCCGCTACAAATTGGCTGAACATCGGCACACTAAAAACTCAAATTTCTCTCATTATCCAAGCATAACCAGTTAAGTCTAAAATTTTTCTTTTGATTGACTAACATATCATCGCACTGTACCCCAAGGCGTCACTTAAAAAGAGATTATACGGTCGGACCTCTGTGGCCCACCAAAAATAAAAGTTTTGGAATGGTTTACTAAAAATTACATAACTTGGCTGACATTTGGTGATTCGGAATGGTGGACACGACAATAACTAATACATATAAGCTAATTCTAAATGTCCGATCTGATATGGCGGCTGAGCAACGCTGTGTTTTTAAGTTCCCGGCTAAATTTTAGAAGATTTTTATAAAGTAGCATTGTAAATTACCCAGGTCTGCCCGTTTTAATGCAAGATTTCAATTAGCAAATAGCAGTAGTGGTCAAGCGAAGTGACCAGTTTCTGTTTGAGACTAGAACCGACAAGCATATGTTATATTTCGTAAGTGGGCATATTATGCACTTACCTGTATTGAAATTGGAAGTAATGGTCAAGCAAAATTACCACTAATTGTTGAATACAACTAAATAATATTAATGTATTAATTTTGAGACATAACTCTTTTAAAAGTCGAAAAATTAATACAAATTTGGTTTATATTTGCATTTTTAACATAATTTTGACCCATAATTTTTGAATTTTGATATCTCAACATCGAATTTGAAAGCAGTGACCCAAAAAACTCTACTACATGAAATTTCAAGTATATCCAATTAGAGCTTATATTTTGTCCAGCTGGCCATAGTGCGTCGTCTGTTTAGCCTTTAAGTCGAGCTAATATTGGGAAAATTGTTCCTTTTCTGTTGGCAAACTACCACACCAAAAGACTGCTGCAAAAAAAGTACTTAATAATAGATTTATCAAATGAAAAAGAAAATTTATATTCCCGGCATAAACAGTTAAGTCCAAAAAAGTACTAAAACACCATTGTTTTTGACCATTCATGCGTGTACATTCGAGACCTTACTATGAAATATCCCCAATTACTCTTAGAAATTGCAAATTTTTTTAAAGTTTAAAACAGCTTTTTCTCGAAAAATATTTTTATGGACTCAACTTGTAATGACGAAAAGCCACAGAAATGTAAACTGAAGTTTTCGGATCTAAAAAAAAACAAAAAAAAAACGTTGTTTATATTCTGCTTCATATATATTTCAGTTTAGACACAGAAAAATTGTGCCTGTGATAGACAAGTGCGAATTTCTTATTTCCAATTTGCAGAGGTCGTAGGTTCAAGACTGGCGGCAATGAAGTTTTTTTTATTTATAGGAAACATTTAAATACGCGCGTATTGAATTTCTATATGAGATACTGATTTCCAAATATTTAAATATTCACATTTAAATATTCACATTTAAATATTCACATTTAAATAAAAAATATTTAATTCTAATATGCGTTTGTTCGCTCAGTGTAGTTGTAGTTGTTACATACAATAGTCGCTGTAGTTGGTGCTGAATTCCTCCCGTAAAGCTTTTAACCATAAATTTAAAATTTTAGCAAAATTGGTCCACCATTATTAATTTCTATATATAAATATCTGGGCATAGCTTCCTATGTAACCTTCGCAATATTCAAAATTCTTTCGTTCAGGCCAACAAAAATAAATTTGTTGTGAAATACAAAAATTTCGTTGTTTTTTTCCAATTTTCCATTTGTCAAAAATGTCAAATATAATTTATTTTCAAAAAGAAAATTTCTCGTTTGTGTAAATTGTGTGCGTTTTTTTCGAAAATTTTTCTCATTTGCATTTTTAGAAGAAAAAATCAACGCTTGTCGAGCAATCTATAATTGAAATTTCTATTTTTAGATTTGAAAACATCAATTTATAAGACTTGCTGAGCAATATACCAACATTTAGACGCTTTTGAAAATTGCCGGAAATAGACGAGTCGGTTAGAGCGCACTCCAAACTCCAGAGGTTATAGGTTCGAATTCCGGCAAAACTGAATTTGTGGAAAAGTTGTTACAAATGTTTCTAAGGAAATTGGCAAATACAAAAATTAATTAAAGCAAAAAAAAGAAATAACTTAAAAAAAGTGCAAATAAAGAAAAAATAAATAAATTTTTAATTCTGATATTTCCATATTTAATACAATTTTAAATAAAAAAAGCTTAGGAGCACTATCAAATACGTTTATATTTGATTTAAATACGTTTTCATTTGATTTCACTATTTTTTTCAATCAGTGTACAGGTTTCCATGGAGTTCATGGCTACATCGACTCAGGGGGTGATGCTGATCAAGAATATATGTACTTTTCAATACCGGACACGCCTCCTTTTGGGCGTTACAAACGTTGTGTCAAAGTTAGAGTTAGTCTATCTCGGAAACTAGATTTTTCCGACTCCAAAATTTTGCATATTGCAGACTTTAGTAGGTCAAACCCTAGTTTAAAAAAAATTTTAAAACCGGGTCGTGGCCTCTGTTAGTCTAAACAACCAAACAAAAATGGAAATTATTTCTATTCTAGATTCCGGTGTCTCGCCACTGAGCAAAGTTTTCAACTGTTTTGGAGGCGGTGTCAAAGGTGTTAATTTAACTTTGCCTGGTGTTTCCGATGCGAATTTCAAAGTGTGGCAATGGACGCACACAACATCTAATTGCCCAATATCGAGGCATTGATGACCTTTGTATGCGATTGAAAAGTATTTCTTTTTCGTGCAGTACGCAATTGGGCCATACAAACATTCATTGGATTCTGCACGCTCCGTAGGTGTTCGAGTCGCATGAGATTTGGTAGCTGACCGTAATTACGATTGTGTGGGCCGATATTGGCTCTGCGGTTTTGCGGCATAATGTTAATCAATTGAATTATATACTGTAAGGGAAGTGTTGAAAGTGTTGATTTTAAACTCAATTAATGAAATAAATATGAAGTGAAAAAAATATGTAGTGGTTTACAAAGTAGCTGAAGGTGTGAATAACTTTCGAATAAAATTTGGACTCAAATTGAATATCAGAAAATACCCGATTAATATTGGAAATCGAAAAAAATAGTTGCACTTCTGCAATGTCCAATGGGAAACGACTAAGGTAATGTTGAATATATAACCGGAAGGAATGCAAAGTTGTGCGGCAACTTGACTTGAAAGATAAATAATCCCTGGGAGTATGCAGGTTTAGATTTAAATAAGCGATCCTGGGAGTATGAACGTTTGTGCTGAAAGATAAATTAAGCGGCCCAGAAGTATGCACAGAATTTGCCTGTTTGACTAAGATAAATATTGACTGAGCACAAATTAGCAAAAGATGTGAATATCTGCCGTTGAAAGTTTTCAATTGGAGTTAATGTGAGAAAATATGAGAATTAATATTGAAAAGTGTATTAAATAGTTGCGCCTGTTCAATACACTATCGGAAACGAATTGGATGAAGTATAATGTGACCCCTTACATATTGTGGAAATGTTTTCTGGGAAAAGAACTTACCGAAGTTAGAAAAATCACAGAAAGCAAAAAATAAAACGGCAGAAAGCAAAAAATTAAACGGCAGTTAGCGCAATGGTGAAGCTGTGATCTTTTCACGACAGCGGTGCCAGAAACATCTCACCGCGGTGTCACGTGTTGTGTATGCAACAAACATCTCACCTCGGCGCCAAGTGTATTCTATGGATCTAATCTATGCTAACTGAAAGATAAATTATGGAAAACCTAGAAAGTATGCAATGGTGTGCGGCAGTACTTGAGCATTAATATCGATGATCCTGGAATTATACAAGCCTTTCACTTACAAATATATGAAGGCAACCCAGAACTATCCAGTGAATTGGCTGTTTTCACGATTTTCACACTTTTCCGGGTGAATTTTGCTGGTTTTCTTGACCAAGAATAATGCCACCGAGACGAAGGCAACACAAAAAATATTATCCAAATCGGGTGCCGTTTTTTCCGTTTATCTCTGATGCGATGAGTAACATATTTCGCGACTTTGTTTTATATATATATATAGATAATGTCAGTTGACGTTATGTCCAAATAAAACGGTATTAACCCATTCACGACGAGTGTTACCATATGGTAACGCTGATAGCGTTCCACGGTATATTCAATTAAAAAAATATTTGAACAAATATCACTAATCTGTTTATTGATATTTTTTAATAAAGCATGCTTAGATCTTTCTTTTGATATATAACTCTAAGCAATCGCACCTCAGTAGCGACCGTGGCGGATGATTAAAAAGTAGTATTTTTCAAAAAGTGGGAAAACTAGAGAGTGGACTATCTTCGGCTATACCGAAGCTGAAATACCCCCACACTGTAGGAAGAAGTACCTCGAATATAAAAAAATGTGGTCTCAAGACCCTATTTTGACCCAATTATAGGTGGTTTTGGAGCCCGGAACATGTCCAAAATCCATTTCTAAAAATTTCCAATCAAATCCACCAAAAAAAAATTTTGGTCTCAAGACCCCATTCAGACCCTTATATATGTGGCTTCGGAACCTCGGACCATGTCAAAAATACGTTTCTAAACATTTCCAATCGAATACAACAATAAAAAAGACTTGAACAATTTTTACCTTTTTTTTCGGTGTATGGGAGCCACGCCCAGTTTTTGTCCGATTTGGCTGATTCTCGATCTCAGTATTCACGAGAAAAACATGTACCCAAAGTTTCAAGTTGATATCTCCAAAACTGCGACCTCTATCGTGCGGACGGACAGACGGACCGACGGACAGACGGACAGACGGACAGACGGTCAGACGGACAGACGGACAGACGGTCAGACGGACAGACGGACAGACAGACGGACATCGCTAAATCGACTCATGAGGTGATGCTGATCAAGAATATATATACTTTTCCATACCGGACACGCCTCCTTGTGGGCGTTACAAACGTTGTGACAAAGTGAGTATACCCTGCCACAGTGTGTGTGGGGGTATAAAAATAGCGACCTTTCCACTAAGAATATTTTTCAGTGTTACAAAAAGTTATATATTACGGATGTTTGCTTTCTAACATTTAAGGAGAATATCAAAGTATAATAAAATGTATTTCATAAATTATTTTATTACTTCGGTGTTACTTTTTTTATCATTTTACAAGCAAACAGCAAGCGGTTCAAAAAAAAAAGTTGGAAATTGGTTTCTTAGGTCATTTCTAGGTAATCCTGAAAAAATCTTGAAAAAATTCTATTATTTCGCTCTCATCATTAATGGATTAATGTCATTTGACATTAATATTATTGACATTATGTCATCCCTCCTAATATAAAGGTTATAATGAAAAAAATCAAGTCTTTTAAAATATAACCCTTTAACCGACGAAAGTCGGTTCACACACCATACGACGCGAATAAACCCTGCAGCTCGTTGCTGCGGAACTGTGGCCCATTGTCGCATACAATGGACCTCGGCACTCCAAAGAGCAAGAACACGTTGTCCTCTAACTCTTAGCGAATGCTCTTCGCAGTTGCAAGGGAAACTTGGTAAAGTAGTCAACCACCGTTATAATATAACAAAATCCCCGACTAGACTTCACCAAGGGTAACACCAGATCTACGCAGATCATTTTCTCTCTTTCTTGCTTACTAAGCAACTGCCTATTTGCCTAAGAATTACCTTTTTCAAGACTTCTTGACGTTTTTTCATGTTTGAAGATTGAAAAATATAAAAAATTAGAATTAGTTTCAACTTAAAAAATACTTTGTATATGCAAAATGAGTTTTTTGAATTAATATTAAATTTTTTATATCATATCGATACCTTACAGGCAAAACATCGTATCCAACAAAAAACAAATTGTTCAGGAGGCGAAAAAAACGTTTCACAGCCGTTCGGTTTTATATTTTTTGGATATTTTTTCAAAAACAGTAATGAAAAGGCATTAGTTTAATAACTGCTTTGTCAAATTATAAAAATCGTGCGTATATCCTTAGGAATTGCACTTACGATGTTTTTTTGATCACAGTTTTGAGCTGAAAATATTGAAATTGCACTTACGATTTCGGTGCTTTGCAAAATGTAAGTTTATTATCGGCAAATTTTAGCTGGTTAATATCATAGTAACAATAAGGCGATTCATCTAAAGTGACACACCCCTCGGAATCAGTGCAGTTGTGCAGATGTGCAGTCAAAATATGAATTTGGAAATATTAGCGAATAGCTCATTTTTTTTACCTTAATTTAGCAAATTGTGTGAAGCAGACCTTAATTGACCTTGGTATTGGTCAATTATCCATATTTTAGGGTGGTGAAATTGATCTACTACCTCGCCTAGCTAACATACAAGTGAAAAATCATGTTTTGTAACATAAATAATATTTATAACGACGGTCAAACGTTAAACCGACCTTTATTTTTTTTCCATATATTTTGCGAACATTTTTGGGCCCACCCTAGTATCTAAAGATACACCTTCTAGTGTACTTTAAGAGTACATGGACTATATTAATTCGCACAAGTAAGGAAACAAGTGGTTTTTATGGTCATACTTTGCATTTTCCTCAAATTCAAAAATTTATCGTAACCAACATTTTCACATTTGTAGTTACGATAAAAATGTTTTTTTGCATTTCTGACGAATAAATGCATTAATTTTATAAACTGAGTTTGCAGATACATGGCGGAGCATATTAGGATGACAAAAATGAAATAAAACCATTTTTGGATACGATGTTTTGCCTGTAAGGTATCGATATATATCATGAGTATTTGTTTCTATAAAGTATTTTTTAACTTTAAAGTATGTATTTATGGTTTCAACATTTTTCAACCTAATTTGATTCTTAGCAGCTCGTTGGAAATCCTCTTGAATTTAGAAAACCAATAAGATACAAATTTATAAAACGTAATAAGCATCAGAAATCACGCGTCGAATATGAATTTGATCAAACGTAATTTTTCTCTAATTTACTATGTTAGACTTAACAATAAAATACAAATACACAAAATCAAAACAGTCAATTTACGCGACAAAGATTACAAATATTAATTAAAGTATTTTATTTATAAAGTTATATAAAGTGAATCTGACAGGTCAAAGACAGAATATAAGCTATTAAAATCGTTGCAAATACAACGGAAAGGTTAATTCTGCGCGTAATTAGAACGGCACATACTTAATATCAAAGGAATGAAAGATCTAGAACGACGGGTTGGAATATTAAAATCAATACAATGATTTTCGTATGGAGGCAGGTTCTGATTCGGATTCCAGCGAAGGTTTCTTAAAGCAAATAATAAAAATTGTTTTTGAACCGATTCAATTCTATCAGAGTGGCAGTTGTATTGTGGATTCCAAAAGACTGATGCATATTCCAAAATTGGTCTTACAAGTGATATGTAAAGGCTTTTGGTAACGAATGGGTCATTAAATTCTTTTGACCATCTCTTAACGAAACCTAGAACACCCCTCGCCTTATTCACACATAAATCAATATGTAGATGAAAGCGAAGTTTTGGATCCATAGTAACACCCAGGTCCACAAAAGTAAAAACATTTTCTAGATTACAATTATTTATATGATACAGCGATGAAAGTTTGTGTCTTCTAGCAAATGTCATAAATTTACATTTTTTCAAGTTCAGTTCCATTAAGTTATTATCACACCATATAGCTATACTGGTCAGATCTGATTGTAACAACTTATGTTGATCTAAGATATCATAGGATAGAAACAATTTAACGTCATCAGCATACAACAGTACATTCGAATGTTTAATGACAGAAGGTAGGTCATTTATAAAAAGATTAAACAGTGACTTCCTTGAGGAACTCCATAGGTGAAATCTATAGTTTTTGATGTTGATGATTGGAATAACACCTGTTGCTTCCGATTTGCCAGATACGATTCTACCCATTTTAAAAGAAGATCTGGAAATCCATATCTTTTAAGCTTTTCAATCAACAGAATGGGATTAACTTTATCAACTTTATCAGCTTTACTAAAATCAGTATATATGACATCTGTTTGAAGATTCTTTGTAAATCCCTTTATGGTCAATGTAGAAAATTCCAATAAATTTGTAGATGTTGATCTACCTCTTAGAAAACCATGTTGTGAAGGAGATATTAATGTTGTGAACCAATTGCTTTGTGACAACTTGTTCAAATAACTTTGGTAATGTGCTAAGTTAAGCGATATCTCTATAGTTAGATACGAATGATTTAGTTCCACTTTTATGAAGAGGAATAATGTATGATTCTTTCCATGAACTCGGAAAATAACCTTTTTGAATAGAAGTATGAATATATTTGAAAGTGGTATGTATAAATGTTCAGCACAAACTTTTAAAATACAGCTAGGAATATTATCTGTACCAGTACTATATGAATATTTCAACGATTTTAGGTGTTGTAAGACATATTCAGATTCTATAACCGGATTGAAAATGGAATTATAAGTGGGAATGTTATATGTATAATCCCACGGGATTAGTCAGTGCGAATCCCGGGATTTTCGGGACTAACAAAGAAACGGGATCCCGGGGTCCCGGGATTGACATGCCTATACCCAGAATTTCTGAATCAAAAATATTTGGTTTAAGCCAAGTTTCGGTAAATTATGAATACAATCGAAACTTTTAATATAAATATCACTCAACTTTGTATTTAGCCCTCGAACATTTTGATACAGAAGACAAACAACATTATTCGGGATTTTTTTAGTTTTTTTGATTAGAACTTAAGTTTCTTTGAGGAAGGCGAACGGAATTGACTATATTTGATTTATCTTTATACAAATTCGCGACATAAGTATTATCAGGCCAAACATTTTTATTAACAATCTCATCAAACAATTCTGCAGAAACAGATAATTTGAAGGATGAAATGTTTCTAACGTATGAAAAGTTAAATTTAAAAGCATTTATATTATTTTCGGTTCTATTGAGTTTAGAATCAATATAAAATATAATGTCATCAGATACTGTGTCCGGTGCAAATCTCTATTTTTTTCACAAAAATGCTTTGCACTTATACAAAATTTTATTTAATTGATGATTTAAAACAACTTCAAATTAATTTGGACAGTATAAATATTTAAAATTTATTAATTTAATTCGCAGCAAAAAATGCACTTCGTAACAAGTTGAACAGGGTTGCCAACCTCTTATATAGGGCTGCCAACTTCTTTTATAAAGTTAATTTGGGTCTATCAAAAATGGTCCGGTCGACGCCAAACTTCACTGACCTCGTTTTTATGTCTGAGGGAAACAGAAAATGTGCAGGAATGAGAAATAAATTTTTTTTGGGCAACGCTATTGTATTTGGGCAACATCCAAGAGCATGGCTGTAGGGGCTGGTCCGAAGCCACTACCCATTGTCATTGCCCTAAGTTATTCTCAGTCTAGTGATGACCATGGACAACCCAAGATTTTGCTCCATAATCCAAAGAAAGGTATTCTTATAGATTTTTGGACGCTGAACAAAAAGGCGTTCTAATTGGTGTAGGTCACTTTTTCATTCAAGTCGGTTTTTGAGAAATTCAGGATCAAAGAGTAAGAAATGACAAGTTTCGAAATATTAATTATGCTTGTACGAAATTTTTTTTTCGCTCGAAGTTTATATTTATGTAGTCGTTATTGTTATGATTATTCTTTAAAATAGGTTGGAAATTTGCAGTGTCAATTTCCAATGATATGAACACTTGAATATAAAAAACGTGATAGAGCTGTTCTGTGGACACCATCTTGTTAAGCATCCAAAATCCTTTAAGAAGGTGTATGTAAAATTAAAAGGACTTTGGAAAATCCTTTTAATTTTACATCTCATATGCGAAATGCTTTTGTTTAGACTCAAAAACGACGTTGTGTTCAGAATAAAAAAATATTTAAGGATCCATAGGTTTGCTTTTTGGAGTACCACAGTCTATTTCACTGTAATTTAGAGTCATACTATACTCTAAAAAAATAACTGCATTTTGCCAATTCTAATTTTTAAGCCCTTGATCCTGAAACCTACGTTTGGTTTAACCCTTTCCCGCCGGTTGTACTTTATAAAGTACAGCAAAATAGGTGGTCTTTAAAAATTTTTTACTCCAAGAAAGTTGAATAGTTTACACTCATATTCGCGATTTCTGATAGCTAATAGTTGTAGCAACCGTGGTAATTTTTGTCAGCTGACTCCGAAATGTTTAACTGTAATTTTGCTTTCCCGCCAAAATTGCAAAGTTGCAAATCGTGTGACCGCTCAACAAAAAAATTTAAAATAAAGTGTTTTTGATTGGATTTAATTTTCAATTTGTGTGTGATACTTTTGATAAGAAGTAAGTGAATATATAAAAATATATAGTAATGATCTGGGATAGCTAAATACAAATTTATTTACTTTTCTATTTTGGTGTACTTTATAAAGTACAACCGGCGGAAAGGTACTAAAAATCGAAAAAAGTGGCAATGTCACAAAATCCACGAAAAACGTTTTTTGAAGGCCGAAGGGAGTTCAGGGGACTTCAAGAAGCTGTTACAGCGCTCTTGGAAGAGGACGAAGTAGAGGAAAATGAATCGTCCGATTATAATATAATAATTATACCACCAGAATTAGACCAATTGACTGATTCGGAAGATGTCGACGACCAAGATTTGTTCAACGACGAATTACCAATTGATTTACCTGGAACTATTGAGGTAGAATTAGTCAACAATGATGATGCTGATTTTACCATTCAACCGTCGACGTCAACGTCAGAATCGGACGAGTCAACTGCATCAAAATACTTATCAATTGGTAATTATTAGTTGCTATATATTTCGTGTTTCTGTTTAGTATTCCACATTTGTAACTTTTTAATTGTGCGTTGTTTTTCATATTCATTCCTCTTCTAAACGAAAACTACCTCAGAATTCGTGTCTATTTTCAAAATTATCAAAATTGAATGAAATAGTAAGATTTTGAAAATGGAAACAACTTCCTGGGAGTTATTGTTCAGATAAGACTGTTTTGGTTATGGGTAGCATTGAAATTTGCTTGCATGTTTCCGCTTTTAATTTTGTAGTTACCAAGAAATGTAAATGGCTAAGGAAAAATCCAAGTTATGCAATTGATAACGATGCGACAATTTTTACAGAGGAATTAAACAACATAGGACTTCTGCACATGGACAGCACACCAAATGCGATTTTCGAAAAGTTTCTAACCGATGAAATAGTCCAATACATATGTGATCAAACGATGATATATGCACATGCGTACAAGAATGACCAAAAATTTACGATTGATGAGGATGAGATGAGAATCTTCATTGCCATTTTGATTTTTACGGGCTATCATTCGTTGCCATCAGAGCGTTTCTATTGGTCACTCGACGAAGATCTGGGTATCCCTTTGGTCTATGAGGCTATGGCACGCGATCGGTTCCTAACAATAAAAAAATACTTACATTTGGCGGATAATTCTAAAATAACATTGGCGAAAGACAAAATGTATAAAGTGCGACCGGTAATGACAATGTTGCGCGACCGTTTTCAGCAATTTGGGTATGTTCACACAAATCTCTCTATTGATGAATCAATGGTCCAATATTTCGGAAGACATCCATCTAAACAATTTATAAGAGGCAAACCAGTACGCTTTGGGTATAAAGTTTGGATGCTGGCAAGTTCATCTGGTTATTGCTATGACTTCGATGTCTACTGCGTCAAAAATTCCACTGAAACTCGTTCGATCCCACTTGGTGCACAAGTAATATTAAATTTTCTGGAGAAAATCCCGCATCCACAGAATCACATCGTTTTTTTTGACAATTTTTTTACTACACATGCTCTGATGAAACTACTAAGAGATATGCACTTTCGCGCAAGTGGAACTGTACGTGAAAATCGAATCAATAACTGCAAATTGGAAAAAAATAAAATTTTCGCCAAAAAAGCTCGTGGTACTTTCGATTATCGATACGATACTACGAATGATGTACTAGCAGTGAAATGGGTGGACAACAGTGTGTGTTCGATGCTAACTAACTACGACACTGTGATGCCATTGACAACTGTAAAGCGTTGGTCAAGAGAAACTCGTAGCAAAGTAAATGTGTCACAGCCAAATGTGTATGCAACATACAATTCTCACATGGGAGGTGTCGATAATGTTGATCAAAACATAAATGCATATCGTATAGCTTTACATTTAATTTTATAATTAACTTGTTCTATATATATATAAATACCATAAAGCACAACCATACTATGTCCGTTTTTTCGAAATAGAGTTTTTGACATTTTTGGATTCCTGAAAAGAATAGGCTTTTGAGGTGTGTAAAAATCTGACCGGAAATGGTTGAAAAACAAGGAAATGAGTAATTTCTACGTCCACAGATGGATTTATTTCGTGTGCACAAACGCGCAATGTCCAAATTTTGATTTGTTGTCTTTGCTTATTTCATAAAAATATAATAAAAGGTTATTGTGTTAGATCTTTGACACATGAAAATTCCTTCATTATACCCTACACCTCATGATTGAAACACCAAGAAGGAGAAGTGTCCGGTATGAAAAAGTATATATATTCTTGATCAGCGTCACCTCCTGAGTTGATTTAGCCCTATCCGTCTGTCCGTCTATCCGTCTGTCCGTCTATCCGTCTGTCCGTCTGTCCGTCCTCTTATCTTGTAAACACGATTGCAGGAGCTAGAAGAAAGCTAGTGATCCCAAATTTTGTATTTATCCTTCTTAGGCCCTAGAAGAAGTTGATATTGAAAATGGGCGGAATCGGTAGTCTGCCACGCCTACCTCCCTGTCTGGCCGTCTGTCCATCCTCTTTTCTTGTAAACACGATTGCAGGACAAAAGCTAGGGATTCCAAATTTTGGATTTATCCTTTTTAGGCCCTAGAAGGAGTTGGTATTGCAAATGGGCGAAATCGGTCGACTGCCACGCCTACCTCCCATATAAGTGAAAATCGTGTTTTTACCGAAATTTTAAGATTTTATCAAAACAGTATGAAATTTTGTATAGTGGGGTGTTCGTGGTCGCTGATTTCGAATTTGATGTCGGAATTTAAAAATTCAAGATGGCGGAACCAATATGGCGGCCGAAATTTTAAGATTTCCTCAAAACAGTATGAAGTTTCGTATAGGGGGGTTTTTGGGGTCGCTGATTTCCAATTTGATGGCGGATACAATATGGCCCAGTAGGTGTAGGGTATATATAAGTCGGCTTATCCGACTGAAACTTACCACTTGTTATACCCCCACACTAACTGTGGCAGGGTATACTAACTTTGTCACAACGTTTGTAACGCCCATAAGGAGGCGTGTCCGGTATGGAAAAGTATATATATTCTTGATCAGTATCACCTCCTGAGTCGATTTAGCGATGTCCGTCTGTCTGTCCGTCCGTCTGTCCGTCTGTCCGTCTGTCCGTCTGTCCGTCTGTCCGTCTGTCCGTCTGTCCGTCTGTCCGTCTGTCCGTCTGTCCGTCTGTCCGTCCGCACGATAGCGGTCGCAGTTTTGGAGATATCGACTTGAAACTTTTTTTACATGTTTTTCTCGTGAATACTGAGATCAAGTTCGAGAATCAGCCAAATCGGACAAAAACTGGGCGTGGCTCCCATACACCGAAAAAAAAGGTAAAAATTTTTTATTGTTGTATTCGATTGGAAATGTTTAGAAACGTATTTTTGACATGGTCCGAGGTTCCGCAGCCACATATATAAGGGTCTAAATGGGGTCTTGAGACCAATTTTTTTTTTTTTTGTGGATTTAATTGGAAATTTTTAGAAATGGATTTTGGACATGGTCCGGGCTCCAAAACCACCTATAATTGGCTCAAAATAGGGTCTTGAGACCACAATTTTTTATGTTCAAGGTACTTCTTCCTACTGTGTGGGGGTATTTCAGCTTCGGTATAGCCGAAGATAGTCCACTCTCTAGTTTTTATTTTAAAACTGTGAAATTTGGTTGTTTGATATGAAAATATACCAGCTCGATGTAGTGTTTCAAGCAAACAAATTTTTTTGGTTTGTGTTTTTTGATAAATAAACAAATTCTATTTCAAAGAGCACAGTTATACTATGTCCCGAAAATTGTATTGGACATATTATAGTTGTGCCTCTTAGCACTTAAAATAATGACAACTTGTATGAAAACCAATTTGATTGTCACAGAAGAATACCATTTAATTTAAAAACATGGACCCAGAAAACAGAATTGCAATAATAACGAAAAATGAATTTCGAAAAATGGACATAGGATGGTTATGCTTTAAGGTATCGATATATATGTATGCAATGTGAAACTTTAAAGAATGAATACTATAATTTTTTGTTTTGTTATTAAAGGTTTTTTTTACTCTTTTAAAATACATTCGATTTAACAAATAATAAGAATGTTGTTCTTTTTATGATACCCTAACTGTTTTTTCTTCACGTATTACGTTTTTAGAACCAAATGACGTTTTTTAAAGCCAAATCGACGTTTTTCTGTCAGCATCACCTGGCAACACTGATCGTGACACTCGAATACTATTTTACTCCTATCACTTTTGCTTACAACTCTCTTCCACTCGTAACAAGCGCTAAACAAAATATTTGGCCCAGCTTTTATGTGTTTATGTATATAACACCCCCTATTTTGAATTCTCCAAGCTGGGTTGTTCCTAACCATGGTATCCACTAGCGTGGCTCTTATTTTTTATTGTTGAATTTCTTTCGTAACAACCCCTAGGGTGGTTCGAAATCATTAAAATAAATACGTTTCAGTTCGATCGGATAAGAATAAGTTGAGCCCCCGGACACTGAAGTGCTAAAATAGGCTAAATACAGTACTTATTACCACAAATCGATAGTTTGTGAAAGTTAATTTAAATCTGATAAATAGTTATAGATGAACTTTTTTTTGCTGATTACGAAAAACATGTTTAACAATTATGATTAGTTTAGAAGATATAACCACAAATGGGTTAACCCTATTTTTCGGGGCCACGTTGTAACCCCTTCTTTGATTTTGAAAAGTTTTTTTCATCTGGTTATTTATTGGACCTTCTAAAGGAATATAATTAGATCTAACAGTAATATTTCAATGATTTTAAAATAATTCACTCAATTCTACATATATCACTTAATTCTATTGCCTAAATCCACTGAATTTGGCAGTGTGACGTTGTCGTACTAATATATGAGGGATTCAGAGGTCTTAGTAAAAATGGATAAAACTACTTTTTTGAAACAACAAAGATACCATTTCGTTAGTTAGCCCATTTCCACTCACAGTTGCGTTTGCGCAACATTATGGCGAAAAAAATATTAAAAATAAAACTAATGTTTTTTTTTGAAAAAAACAGAGATACCATTGCGTTAGTTGAGGTTCAATCTTTCTAAAAAATGTCGCAGTACAAAATTCGCTGCAGAATTTTGTTTGTGTACTTGTTGTTTATTGTTCTTGTTTTTATGTGTTTCCCTTTGTTCGGGGTGACGGGTGAACAAGACCGAAGGGAGAAACACATAAACACGATCGGAAACGCGCACTGACACCTTTTATTAAGTATTAATTACACAGTGCTACAAAAAAATATTTTTTGAATGTACAGGCATTCCCACCTATACAGTTGGTTAGACACTTAAAAATAATAACTTTCTGAGATTACAAAATGTTTCTATCACATCAACTTTTTTTTTGAGTGTATTTTTAAGTCGAGACTATAGAATTGGCTACTTCTGGTTACCCTGATGGTCGTAGCTTTTCTATTTTTGATCCGTTTGAGGGTTACATATATATATGTATATATATACCTATATATATAGTGCGACAGTTTCGCCAAGATGTATATTTCATTTTGGTGGGTGCAGGGGGGTATATGTAAATTTGCCAAACACACCTAGAAAAATCTGAAGAGATTTTTCGCATATAGGTATGGGTAAAGCCCCGACTGCGGTCACTGGTTTCTGCGTAAGCCGCACTCTATGTATGTGGGAAGATAAATGGAAAGTGAGCGTCATAGGCGCTCATATATTCTAATTTTTTTAGTTCTTTTTGAGCAGGGAAGAAGGAGAGTGATAAAGCTTTAGATTTTTAATTTAATTGAGTCTTAAATTATTTGTTTGGAAAATTTGGATAATTTTCTTTCTTTTTTTAAATTGTATTTTTTTGGAGTGGTGAAGTGGAGCTGTTGCCATCGTCGGACTGTGGCTGGAGGACAAGTGTTCCAAAGGGAGTATTTTTGCGCGCTGGTTTAGTTTTGCCAGCTAGTATTTATTTTGCTTTATTTTATTTGCGGCAGTCGGCCATTTAGTGTTTTGAATTTGAGGAATTTAATAGAGTTGGACAGGTTGTGTTCGGTCGTGATTGGTTTTGGTGAAGTGTTTCCGTCCTGGGAATTTAGTTTGCTTGGAATTTGTTTGGCCGTTTCCCCCCCTCTTCCTTATTCCTTTTTTTGTTTGTGTCGTCCCGCATCTGAGCCAAGTTGTTGCTGGACATCGAATTTTATCGAAGTCCAGCTGGTGATTTGATTCTGCAAAGAATCGTGCGAGGGATTTCAGACAGGTCGGTCTGGTCCCGGAAATCAATTGCGTTTTAAAAAAATATTATTTTTGGGTGTATAAATACAATTTTGAAAAGGGTTCCGTTTGTGTTCGGTATTATTTTCTTTGTGTCGGGAAAGGTGCAGTCTCTTGTTACATATATGTATGTATATATATACCTATATATATAGTGCGACAGTTTCGGTGTAGGGTTTTAAAAGTTTAGTTGTGAGGTTTTCGCGTGTTCGTGTTGTTCGTTCGACCGCGAGGGTCGGCCTAAATCCTACTCTTCGCGACTGTGCTATTCGGGCAAATAGGGAATTTAATTATCGCGTGGGGATTTTTGGTTTTAGAGTTTTAAATAAAGTTTAAGTTAAAAATAGCGCGATAAGCTGGCGCCCAACGTGGGGCTATTTTGTTTAAAGTTTTTTTTGTAAAAAAATATTTTGGTTTTAATTAATAATTATTTTAAATTTTTTTTCAATTTTCGTTGTTTTTATAAATATTTTTTTTTTTTGCTTTTTTTGTGCCGTTTTTTTTTTGGTTGTATTATTTCAGTTTTTTTTATAATTTACTAATTTGTTTTTTTTATTTGTTTAGCTTTTTTTTTTGGAATTTCTCTGGTTTCCGGTGAGAGTGCTATCGACGGCGGAGTAGCAGCAGCGGGTTTTCTTTTGTTGTTCGGTGAGTCCGTTCCGATTTTTTTTTATTTGGTACAACACCAGTAATTTTTTTATTTAATTAATTTTATTTTAATTTTTTTTTGTTTTTTTAATTTTATTCTACAGTGGTGGTGTCGTCCGCCTTAAACTATTTTTTTATTCTGTCATTTTAAAATTTTTTTTATTGATTTTATTGATTTTTTTGATATATTAACTTTTAAAATTTTTTTTGATTTTACCTTTATTTTAATTTTTTTTTGCGGTGTCGTCTGCCTTAGATATTATTGCTTTTTATCTATAATTTATTTATTTCTTATTCCTTTTTTTTGTAGCGGTGCCGCCCGCTTGATTTTTTTTGACTTATTTTTGTTTTTTTCTATTTATACTTTTGTTTCTTGTGTTTTTTTTTTGAATTTGGAAATTTTTTTAAATTAGATATTTTGTTTGTTTTTTTGGTTTTCATTTGATGAGGATAAGTTAGGTGTGGAGGGGAAAATTTCTGAGGTTGAAAAACTTATGGAAACCCCTCCACTAGATAGCAAGTTGTCCGATTACTTGAAATCGTGACTAAATTAGAATGGGCGTAAGGACGCCTTACTCGTTCGAGGCCAGCGAGTAAGGAGGAAGTAGTTGAACAGATGGCGCTCAAGAATAGGGTTCTTTTATTATTGGGGGAACTCAACGAAGTTGTGGAGTTGGGTGGTGGCGAGGCCGATGCCTTGGACGAGGATCCAAAGCCGTCGCGGCCACCTAAGGCGCTCAGTAGGGAGTCTGCGGTTGGGGGAGAGCCTCAACCCGCTCCGAGACATGAGCCATCCACCTAAACGAGGCTCGGGGCGTTAGCGAAGCCCAGTTGTTTAGGGGAGCAGTGGAGCTTTTTTCTGGAAAAGCCCTGCTCTGGTTTAGGGATGCCCGCAGGACAGTTTCAGGCTGGCGAGAGTTGGTCGCCGAGCTGAAACTGGAATTCCTGCCCCCCAACTATGACGACATTTTGATGTCGGAGATTAGGAGACGGACTCAGGGTGGGACTGAGTCCATAGGAATTTACGTAGCGGCGATGAGGGGGTTGTTCGGTCGTCTGTCCGACCCCTTGTCAGAGAAGCGTATGCTGGGTCTGGTGATCGCAAACCTGTCCCCGTTTTACCAGACTCAGCTGGGCTTGGCTGAGCCTAAGTCTTTATCGGAGTTGGTTTCCTGGGGTCGGAAGCTGGAGGCTGTGCGGGCGAATGTGGAAGCATTCGTGCCGCCGCCCAGCAGTCGATCCAAGAATTTGTTGGAGCTAGACTTGGCGAACGTCTCTGCTGAACCCGAGGTTTCAGTGGTTAGGGCCCCTTTGCGTGACGCTAGGTTGGAGAGGAGAATTCAGGCTCCTCCCCAAAATTCTTTAAGGTGCTTCAATTGTAAGCGGTTTGGGCATGTTTTGAGTAACTGTCCTAGGGAAATTTATTGTTTCGGTTGTAGGCGGCCTGGCGTCATGAAGCGTGATTGCCCCCGATTCTCTCAGAGAGCAGGGCAATCACAGGAGCGCTCGGACAGGGAGGCGGCCCCGAGGGCGGCTCCGAGGGCGGCTCCGAGGGCCCGCGAAGAGTCGGGAAATGGGGAGCGAGCTCTTGTGGAAGCAGAGCAAGAAGTTCGCGAGGTTTAGGTAGGTTGCCTGCGGGCAACCAGCTGGCTGGGGTAAATAGTGATAGGCCTCAGAGGCGTCCGTCCGGAGTATATTTGAGTTTCACTTTGTCGGGAAAAGATTTAGATAATAGGCCATATTTAGGCGTTAGGATTTTTGGAGTGCGTATGTTAGGGTTTTTAGATTCGGGGGCCACCAGGACGATTCTTGGTAGGCCAGGCTGGGACACATTTAAGTCCTGGGGGATAAGTTTATTGGCGTCTGCGGTCAGCAAGGTTGCGCTTGCTGATGGTGAAGAAGTTCCGGTTAGGGGGGTAGTTTCGGTCCCTTTCGAGGTAGAGGGCAAGTCGGTCCTCGTTGAATGCCTCATAATACCGGATTTACCCCAATCATTGATTCTTGGAGTAGACTTTTGGTCTAAGGCCGGTGTAGTGCCAGATTTGGCCAAGAATCAGTGGAGGTTTTCCGACCAAGTCGAGGTCTCGTCAGTAGCGGCGATAGTTGATAGGTCTTCGTTGTCAACTAGGGAAAAATCGGTTCTTGAAGAGTTTGTTGCAGATGTTTTTGGGTCTATGCCTGAGGGACTTGGTTGTACACATTTGGTCGAACATCGGATTCGTACAAAGCCAAATGCGAAATCAGTCAAGTAGCGATACTATCCGGTATCGCCCGCTATTCAGAGGCGCATAGATGAGGAAATAGAGGATATGTTAGAAAAGGGTGTGATTGAGATTTCTCACAGCCCTTGGGCATCAACGGTTGTGATGATTGGGAAAAAGGATGGGAGTTATAGGTTTTGTGTCGACTATAGGATACTGAATAAAAATATGGATCGAGATAGTTACCCCCTCCCTTATATTTCGGCTACTTTAGATAAGCTGAAGGTTGCCAAATATCTCTCTAGCTTGGATATAAAATCCGCTTATTGGCAGATCCCAGTAGAGAAGGAGTCTAGGGCCTGCACGGCATTTACAGTTCCGGGTAGGGGGCTCTACCAGTTCAAGCACATGCCTTATGGCCTGCACAATGCGCCTGCAACTTGGCGGAGATTTATAGATGAGGTCCTTGGGGCTGACTTGGAACCTCATGTTTTCGCGTATTTGGACGATATTATTATCGTTACAAATACATTTGATAAGCATCTTGAGGTTCTAAAGGAGGTCCTGAGGAGGATTTGTTCGGCAGGGCTTAGATTAAATAGAGAAAAATGTAATTTTTGTCTTTCTTCGCTACGGTACTTAGGTTATGTTGTTGATCGACAGGGCTTGCACGTTGACCCCGATAAAATTGAGGCTATGCTGAAAATTCCAGCGCCCACAAATGTAAAGGGAAGTCAGGTCGGTTGTTGGCACCATTTCTTGGTATCGTAGGTTTGTTTCGAATTTCGCTGATTTGGTTAAGCCTCCAACTGATCTTCTAAAGAAGAAGAACAGGGTTAGATGGTCGCCGGAGTGTGAGGACAGCTTTTTGAAGGCCAAGGAGCGCCTAGTGACGGCGCCGGTCCTGAGCTGTCCTGATTTCGAACGACCCTTCGTAGTTCAGACTGATGCTTCCGATTTTGGAATAGGTGCCGTTTTGACACAGCAGTCTGATGAAGGGGAGAAGGTCATTTCGTATTTGAGTAGGTCGTTGAGTAGATGCGAGAGGAATTATTCCACTACCGAGAATGAGTGTTTGGCTGTTTTGTGGGCAGTTGAGAAGTTGAGGACATACATCGAAGGGGTCAGGTTCACAGTGGTGACCGACCATTATTCGTTGGTATGGCTCAACAATTTGAAAGATCCTTGCGGTAGGTTGGCTAGGTGGGCTTTAAAGCTCCTGCAATACGATTATGAAATCATACATCGTAAGGGGAAAGATAATGTTGTGGCCGACATGCTTTCTAGAGGTGTCCCAGTCGTAGGGGAGGTAGATGGGCGTGTTAGAGATCCATGGGTGGATTCCATATATAGGAAAGTGGAGGATAAACCACTCGATTACCCAGCTTGGAGAATTGAAAATGGGGTGTTATATAAACACATAAAGGCAGGGACAAATAGTTTGTTTAGTGCTGGATACGAGTGGAACAGAGTTGTGGGCAGGAGTGATAGGCGCAGTATTTTATATGGGCGTTAGGAAAACATACGCGAGGGTAGTTGAGAAATATTATTGGCCAAAAATGAAGGCAGAGATAGCTAGATATATTAAAGGTTGTCAGGTTTGCCAGAGGGTGTTATATTTTAACGGTGGTTGACTACTTCACCAAATTTCCATTGATGTTTCCGTTGCGAAATGCAACGGCTAAGAGCGTTTGCAAGGAGCTGGAAGATAATGTCTTCCTCCGCTTTGGAGTTCCGAGGTCCAGTTCCGAGTTTCGCAGCAAGGAGCTGCAGAGTTAATGCGCGTCGTATGGTCGTATGGCAGATGCGGTACACTGCACATTATCATCCGCAGGCTAATCCGGCCGAGAGGATTAACCAAATTATTAAGACCACTTTGAGAGCATATATTTCGTAAAACCATAGGACATTGGATTCTCATCTCCCAAAGGTGGCATGCTGCATTCGAACAGCACAGCATGATGTTTTGGGGGCGTCTCCATACTTCGTGAATTTTGGTAGGAATATGGCAGTCCGGGGTGACGGAGATTATAGACGAATGGGAGACTCAGACCAACCGGACAGTAGTAGTGAGGACCGGGCCAAGAAAATGGCAGACTTGAGGGAAGACATACGGAAGAAATTAGAAATGGCAAGTGCCAATACAGCTCAAACGTACAATCTCAGACGTAGAGATGTACAGTATTTACCGCACGAGTTAGTATGGAGACCTAATTTTGTTTTGTCCGATGCTGCAAACTATTTTGCAGCGAAGTTAGCTCTAAAATTTGTTGGACCGTTTAGGATTAAAAAGAGGGTGTCCCCGTGGATTTATGTTTTGGAAGACGAAGACGAAGAGCGTCATAGGCGCTCATATATTCTAATTCTTTTAGTTCTTTTTGGACAGGCAAAAGGGAGTGTGAAAATTTTAGTGTAATCGGGCGTGTAAAGAATATTTTCTTTTTTTAAATTTTTAATTTTGGTTTGGACCAGAGATTTAGGGTCCCTAGAGTTTTGATTTATTTTTATTTGTGGTTTATTTGGTGTTTGTGTGATAGGAGGATTCAACGCGAGATTGTGGCTGCAGAATGTGTATTTTGCCAGCTAGTGGTTTTTTTTGTGTTTTCTTGTGGCAGTCGGCCATTTATTTAAATATTAATAAAGTTTGTCAACTTGTGTTAAGGTGTTTCCCGTCGGCAAATTTAAAGTTGTGTTTTTTTCCCTTTGAAATTTTGTTTGGCCGTTTGACCGACATCGATTAATCGAAGTCCAGCCGGTGAAGTGATTCTGGAATAATAAATAAAATCTCTTTATTTGGTATATATGTATACACTTGTATATACATACATATTTCGGGGTAGATTTCAAAAGTTCAGTTATCGGGTTTTCGTGTGTTCGTTTCGTTTGGTCGGCCAAGGTTACGATACCGCGAGGGGCGGCAGGGTTACCAACCCACGCGTCGCGATTGAGCTAGAGGGCAAATAAGGGAATTTTAATTATCGCGTGGGGATTTTCGTTTTGAAGAACTTTCTTTATAAAGTTAAAGTTTAGATAAAAATAGCGCGATAAAAATATTGGATACATAGACTTTTAATCACTCCCCCGCCCCGACATTTTGTTGTGGGGTATTTGATTTAAAACTTATAGCTCGGCAAACATAAATTGTTTATTATATTTCACTTTTTTAGCAAAAATAATAATTTTGACAATTTTCAGGAAAATGAAAAAAATCTTAAAAAATAGTAAAGATTTCATGTTTTCCGAGCTATAACTTTCAAACCAATGATCCCACAAGAAAATGTTGTAGGTATGAATTGTAGAAAATCTATCTACAAGATTGTTAATAAGCTTGGTCAACGTGCATCCCACCGCTACCAAAATATTACACAAAAAATAGATTTACACAACTTTGACACGTTATATAATACAAGCTATCAACTTTACAAAAACCTAAAAAAATGTAGGCAGTCCAATTCTCTTCAAACCGATATCATGACATTTCCCATAGCATGCACCGTTTACGAGATATACATGAAAACGCAATTCTAATTATGTCAGCTGAAGCACAACCTCCAGAGTCTTGCCATTTTGGAATTAAGCTTAGGACACGACCCTGAATGAGTTCAGCAAAAAAGTACTTTATTGCATTTTTACACCTTATGGGGTACGGATATTGTAATGGCGGCAAGGCTAAAAAATCGCTGGCGGCGAGGCAAACCCGAAATTCCAAATTCCAAATGAAAATTAAGTTGTTTATATTTTGTAGTAAAATATTTAATTGATATTCAAAAATTAGTAAATGTTTGTTTTACATATGTAGCAAAATGTCAGTTGTTTGTAAGTAAAAATAGTAAGACGTTCGTTGACCAAAGCAAAGACGATCGTATCGAAAGGGCACAAGGAAATTTAGGATAATTGAAGTTGGTTGACGTTGTCTCTTTTGCTATGGCACAGGGTGCATATGGCGATTACACCCCTCCCTCCGTGAATCCATCTGGGATTCACCATCAATACATAGAACGGCTAGTCTGGTAGTTGGGCGACGTAGAACTCCGGTGGAGGTTTTCACCTTAGCGAAACGTATTTGGCCTTGAACTCTCAAGAGGCAGTCTTCGTCAAGATAAGACGAGAGTGTGTACAGCGAACTTCGTTTTGGAACAGGTTCCTTGATTTTTAATTTGGCGATGTCTTCGGCGAAACGTTCCTCTTGAACCATTCGACAAATTAACTTTTCGGCGGTGTTGATTTCAATTGCTGTCAGTGGACCTCTGATTACGCTATCAGGTTGTTGTATTTTTCGTCATATTTTTATGGCACGTAGCACATAGCCCATTGTTCTTTTTAGCTTCAAAAATGAAGAAAAATTTTTAAATTTGATTATAGAATCACTTGCCTGTTGCTGCAGAAGTAAACTGAGTATTTCAGCGATGCGATGACCGACAAAAGGCTTATATTTTCGTGTAGAAGAATGAATCCAATACAGGACTGTTTGCGAATCACTCCAAAACGTAACTCTAGAAATTTTCTTGTCGTGGCTGAGTAATATCATTCGGTTGAGGCGTGCTCCTAGCAAGGCCGCTTGGAGCTCAAGTCGAGGAATAGACAGTAGTTTTTGTGGCGCGTTCCGCGTTTTCCCAGCGACGAAGGCCACATCAACTCCATCGGCGTGTACGATGCGCAAATATGCCACCGCGGCAAATGTGATTTGGCTGGCGTCGACGAATAAATGTAGTTCAATAGCATTCGAGTTGAACAAATGCGGCGAATAACATGAATTTTAAATTCGCGTACTCTAGCGAACTCCATCCACCAATCAATCCATTTTGTATGCATTTCGACGGGAATTGTGGCATCCCAATCGATGTTGTATTTCCAAGTTTCTTGCATTAGCACCTTCGAAAAAATCAGGAAGTCTGCCGTATGGATCGAAGACTGCCATAACAATTCCAAGCAGTTCCCTTTTCGTCGGCATGCGCGATCCTTCCAGCACTGCTGTTGGAACTCGATGAAATTGTGTTTCGAACTGAAATGTGTCATCCTCAGTATTCCAGAACATTCCCAGTACTTTTTCGGTTGTTGCTTGCAGTTCCCTTTTCGTCGGCATGCGCGATCCTTCCAGCACTGCTGTTGGAACTCGATGAAATTGTGTTTCGAACTGAAATGTGTCATCCTCAGTATTCCAGAACATTCCCAGTACTTTTTCGGTTGTTGCTTGCCGTTCCATGTTGACTGCACAAATGAATTTTTCGGCGTTTTTATTTAAGGCGGTCTGGATGACATGTGAGTTCGAAATGAAATTTCGCAATTCGAATCCACCCTCGGAGTGAATGTGTACCACTTGTTGACACATTATTTCGGCTTCAGTCTCGTTACGAAAGCTGCACACAAAATCATCAACATAATGTTTATCAATGACTGCTGCGGCAGCTGCTGGAAACTGCTCTCGGTACTTTTCGGCGTTGTGATTCTTGATGAACTCCGCACAGCATGGCGAACATATGGCTCTAAACATTAGCGACGTCATGGCGTGATGTTGTATGGTTTGCGTTGAGTCTCCGTTGCGCCACAGGAATCTCTGTGCGTTTTGGTCAGTCTGGCGTTTTGGGAAAAAATTTCCCGTATGTCGGCTGCAACTCCGATGGATTCTTGTCGGAACTTAAAGAGACCTAAAAGCGGCTTTGCTTGCTCCGGGCCCTTAAGCAGCATTGAAATAGTGATATCTTTGATGCCACTGCGGCGGCGTCGAACACGAATCGTAATTTTCCCGGTTTGTGTGGATTTTGTACCCCGAAATGTGGCAAATACCAAATTGGTTGCTCGATGCTGGTCACTTCCTCTGCAGCGAGTTTACGGGCGTATCCTTTCTCGAAATTTTTATTCATCTCATTTTTGTACCTTTTGGCGAACTGTTGATCACTTTTCATCTTTCTTTCGATGGTGAAAAGACGTTTTCAGCCATATTGTAGCTTATTGGAAGAGTTGGTTGGCACCTTTTCCACAACAAACCCGTCTCGTAGCTCTTACCGATGTACTTTGTTGTCTTCTCCATTATTTGGCATGCTCTCTTGTTGTTTTCGGATTCTACTACCGTAGGCGTAGCATTCACTCCAAAGTTTTCGGCGGCGAAATATTCAGCGACGACTTGTTGCAGCTCTTTACATTCTCTTTTCTCGCGTACATGAAGAATTACAGGAGATGGACAAGTCGGCTCCTTTGTTAAGCCAAAGGCAACCCAACCAAGTTTTGTTTTGGCGGCTACTAACATTGAGCTACCAGCTTCGACAGTTGCAGATGATATTCCCAAATGAACACAATCTCCCCAGTAGCAATTTAGGCTTGGCGCTGTCGTAGCTATTTGAAAATGTTCAAAATTTTGGCGAATGATTGCGTAGGCAGGCAAAGATTTTGAATCGTACGAACATTCTTGATAGTTAACTTGTTTCGACCGTCGGCCCCTTCAATCTCCATGCTGACTTTCGACGAATTTTAGGTGACTTCATTTTCGCCGTACCACTGCAGTGTCAGTTGTTGTGGCTGACCTTTCAGCTCCAGGCGATTGGCGACGGCTTCCTCAATAATCGATATGGCAGACCCATCGTCAAAAATTGCATAGATACTCTCCTTACCATTCGGTCCAAAGAGGGTAACTAGCAAAATTCTGAACAGCTGGTTTTGCGTTTGCTGCTATGTTACAATTGAGCACAGGCTGAATCTCATTTGTTGTTGTTGTCGAACTCTGCTCTTCATGGAGGCTGGCCTGATGGTGTCGGCGGCGGCACCCGTCGATACCACAAATCTTTTTTGAAAAACAATTGGCGGTGTTGTGGCCCTTACGAAGGCATGAAAAGCAAAGTTTAATGTCTTTCACTTTGCGCCAGCGCGCGCGTATATTAAGTGACATAAATGTTTTGCAGTTGGCGATGATGTGGTCTTCTTCACACTGGGTGCACTTAACCTCCTTCTTCTGTGTGTTTTCGTTTACATGAATTACTCGGCGTGGCTGTTGAGTCGACGTACTCGCTCGGTTGTTTGGCGCGTTGGTGACCTGCACACTGGTCGGCATCAGACATAGCAGTGTTGGTGACAATTGGCCGATGTTAAAAATGCCACCACGTTGCGCACCTTTGTGGAAAATGCGACAACTTGGAAATTGTTTTATCTTGTTCAGTTGGTCTGACCTTCCAAATCGGAATTCCAATTCTTCGATTGCTTTTGAAATATCATTTGGATAGATTAACATGGAGGCGACAGCCTCCTTGGCGGCCCCAGTAAGGCATTTGTGTAGACGCATTAAATTTTTGTCTGTCGTTATAGCCAAAGGCTTCGGTTGTGTCTTTGAAATTCGCGAAGAATAAAGGCCACTCCTCGGCGCTGCCTAAAAATGTTGGCAAATCGTACAGGCTCGCCATAGCAGCTTGCTCCGGAACAATAACACGGCGTGGCGTAATTGCTTCTTGTGGCATTGACGTTGTGGCGTCAGTTTGGAAATACGAAGTTCCGGCTCCCGTAGCATGCGCACTTAGTTCTGAGCGCAGCTTTTCGATGTCTCGTTGACTTTCCTCCCCATTTATTCGCAAGGTCTCCACAGAGGCCCTAATTGCGTTGAGGCTGGAATTGCAGCAACTTGATTAGCGGCGTCATTTTGTTGTTGTTCTGCGTTATTCTATATCACTGTTGAGTCCAACTCCTGACTCTTCTTCACTATCGTGTGTTTCTCTCTCCTCTGAGTTTTCTGCTATAGCACCAGTGCTTCTCAAATTGTAAGCCATTCGTAAAACGAAGAGCAAAATTCCAAAAAAATCGTTAGCTTCTTACGCTTTGTCGAGAAGCTTCTAAGATTGCCGTCAAGCTAGAAATTACGCTTGGTGATTGGCGGCTGTGAAGGCGAATATGACGACTTCGAAATGGCGTTTGTCAAGGCAAATATGATAACTTTTAATATATGTTCGCGACGTTTCTATGGCAGCTGGCAAAAATTACGATTTTAAAATTAGACTTGCGCGAACAAGCCCGAACACGATTTAAAACGCAACAGCAAAGCACGGCAGCACACAATATTAAAGAACGAATTTTTACGAAGTAAACGAATTAAAAAAACGATGGTAATGGCGGCAAGGCTAAAAAATCGCTGGCGGCGAGGCAAACCCGAAATTCCAAATTCCAAAGGAAAATCAAGTTGTTTATATTTTGTAGTAAAATATTTAATTGATATTCAAAAATTAGTAAATGTTTGTTTTACATATGTAGCAAAATGTCAGTTGTTTGTAAGTAAAAATAGTAAGGGTGGTTTTTTTAATTATTTTTGCGTGTGCTCGCTTATGCTGCGGCTCGACTACTGACGTTCGTTGACCAAAGCAAAGACGATCGTGTCGAAATGGCACAAGGAAATTTAGGATAATTGAAGTTGGTTGACGTTGTCTCTTTTGCTATGGCACAGGGTGCATATGGCGATTACAGATATACATACGTGTTCACTTTGGTCGAAAGTGCAATGGATTGTGAAAGTTAGTTTCCTTTCAAAAGATACAGTTGTTTAAAGTTTTTTTGCTTTACTGTATTTTTCAAATCAATGTTTTTTGTTACCTTTTTCAGTAGAATTGTCGGTAATGTACAGATAAACAGATTATGTTAACAGATTATACCAAACAAATTATAACGTGTTAGCAACTTGGTGACCAAAGTTGAAAAAACTGTAATTTTTTATTTTTTTCACTCAAATATTTTCTGTTTAATTTAAATTTTTGTTCTATAAAAAAGGATAGCTATTCGGGTGCTCGGGGAGAACGGTGCGAAGGAAAGAAACAGGAAAATAAAGTATATTGTTAGCAAAATGAAATTAAAGGCGTGTAGTTTAGGGAGGAAGTGAAAATTCTTAATATGGCCATATTGCATTACACCAGTTTTCGGACACAGCTTAACAGAATGTTAAGCGGTGTTCCAGAAAGTGGGTTGCCGTACAATCCGCATACAGGGAGGCATATAGGGTGTTTTTTGGCTTAAACATGCCGGCCACCTTGGAGTAACCAACGCTGCAAAAAAGGTGTAAATTAAGTACATGTAGTTTTAAGCAATATAAAAGCATGGTATATTTCCGAAATTAAAAACTAGAAATTCATTAAAGTATCAATTCATTTAAGGTACTAATAAAAAGTATTTAATAAAAAAAATAATGCTAGTATGTTAGCATGGGCCATAAAGGGACTCTACGACCCCGGGTCAGAAGGGGCCCGGAGGTCTTTACGAATAGCACGGGCCAGAAAGGACCCAGCCGAAGATCGAGTTTTGGCCAGAGGCACCACAGGATTGCAAATCAATCCAGGCTGCACGACCTTCGGGTAGACATCCGAACCCAGAAACACTGAGACAGCCAACGATATGTAGAAGCTTGGATCCGCCATGTTCATGTTGGAAAAACATGCCAGAGCCGGGCTCGCCACGTCACTGGCCGGAGTTCGAAACGCGAATGGAGGTACGACCTTGCAGTGGACGGTCACTCGCGATGCGGGGTTATGCTGTGACATCAATGTCAACACAGCGACCTTGCTACGGTCCACATTGCTCTGGGGATCCGGAATTCGGCGACCAGCGAATCAGATATTCGGCTCATCACCGAACAGGAGTCGATGAGAACGCGAGCGAAATATATCTTCCCGTCCAGTCGAAAGTGTACCACTGCGGATGGGCATAGCGCGTTGATTCGCTACAGTGGAGGAAGGGCTCCTGCAGCCTCGCTAATGCGAGACTTCTCGGTGCGAGGCTTCTTGGTGCGGGCCCTGTCGGTGGGAGGCTTCTTGGTACCGGGACCCCGGACGTCCAATCGTGAGCTCGTGTGAAGCATCGTGTGATGATACCCACCGCAGTAGTGACAGCGCGAAGTACTGTGGTAGTGCTTGGTGGTATTCGACTGGGGAAACACCGTGCGCAGTAGTGGTACTAAACGACAGCACGTAGTCGTTTCTCCACATTCAATGCGCTGAATCGCTTGCAGAAGCACAAGGAGTGATTGCGCTGACACAACGCACAGACGTACTTCTTGGCCGCGTCGGAGCTGGTTCTGGATTTATCCATAATTAAGCTGTAGAAGGAGCATATAGGGAAAAGAGAAAGTGATTGCAGCGGAGAGTTAATAAAGGAAAATGTAGCGGAGAATTAGTTAAAAGAAATTAACATAGAATTAATTCGGAAGGACAAATAATTTTACTAGCGGACGCGTTATTGTGCCGCGTTGCGTGCGAATGTCCGCAACTCGGACT
Source organism: Heteromyza rotundicornis (assembly GCA_951394025.1). Taxonomy (NCBI): domain Eukaryota; kingdom Metazoa; phylum Arthropoda; class Insecta; order Diptera; family Heleomyzidae; genus Heteromyza; species Heteromyza rotundicornis. Next base: position 30,054,480 of record OX596012.1, read on the forward strand.
CGTCGATCTTGACCGAGACACTGTCTTATTGGCCATCACGCCTTTAGGATGGGTCTAGTGTCTAACAACTGGTGTCGGAACTGCAATGAACCGGAAGAAGAGGAGACACTGGAACACCTGCTATGTTTTTGTCCGGCCCTAGCTAGAACCAGGCTCAGGATACTGGGAAAAGCCTTCTTTAACTCGTTAATGGGGGTAACTACTCTGCAACTTTCTCAACTGAAACACTTGGTATGCAGACCAAAACCTTCGGTTTGGAAGAGACCCATGAAGGGAGAACTGCTGACTTCGAGTAAAACAGAGCGTCGTGGTAGCACAATGGACCATATTGGTCTATGTGAGGCATATAGCCGCCACTCTAACCTAACCTAACCTAACCTAACCTAACCTAACCTAACCTAACCTAACCTTAACCGAGATAAATTTTGGTTACTCGTCCTAACCGCCATTCAGTAGAAGATAGGTTTTCGTGCCGAACTACTACTAAATCGTCTACCGCTAGGTCACGCGTAGGAAACTTCCACTTGTAACGTTTGTGGAGTTCCTTTAGATATTCCTCCTTCCATCTCAAGCTGAATTTTTGGCTTATAGCCTTAATTTCCTGCCACCTGTTGACGATACTGATCGGGTTATCAGTCAGACAGGGTTCAGCTGGAGCCAGTAGGGGGCCACCAATAAGAAAGTGACCGGGTGTTAGGGCGGAAAGCTCTGCGGCGTTTTCGGACAAGGGACTAAGCGGACGCGAATTTAGGCACGCCTCAATACGTGTGAGAAGGGTAGAAAACTCCTCAAACGTATATTTGTGTGGGTGCGGCATCTTCCGGAAGTGCTGCTTGAAGCTTTTAACGGCCGCCTCTCAGAGCCCACCCATATGAGGCGCCCCAGCAGAATAAAGTTCCAGGACAAGTTGTTGTGATGGAAGGAGTTGACAGCAGCGTCACGAAAATCGCGTAAAAATTGAGCAAATTGTTTTTTTTAGTATTTTAGCGGCGCCCACAAAGTTGGTGCCGTTGTCGGAGAACACTTTTTCGGGGCAACCCCGACAAGAAGTAAACCGGTAAAAAGCCGCAAGAAAGGCTGGAGTTGATAGGTCAATAGTGACCTCTAAGTGAATAGCCTTTGTCGAGAAGCAAACAAAAACACAGACATAACCTTTCGTAACACGGCACGCTCGGCCACTGTATGTTCTGATGTCGAAAGGACCCGCGAAATCCACCCCCGTATTCTGAAAAGGACGGTCTAAGGTGGTTCTTTCAGGCGGCAACGCCGCCATTATTTGTACGTTCTGCGTCTTTTTTTGCAAAAGACTCGTCTAACATTTATGTATTGTTGTTTTTATTAAACTTTTTAATAAAGACCAGCTGTAAAATCCACCACTAATTGTGTGAATCTACAACTGTACGGTAGGAGTATTGGGTGTCGCTCGGAAAAGGACAAAACTGGTGAATTTGCCAAACGGCCATTAACGCGCATGACCTGATTGCGAGCAGATTGTCGTAATCTGAATTAAAGTGAGTTTTCTGACACAAAATAGACAGGCGTAATTTAACCTGCCTAATCTCTGAGCCTGAGAGGCAACGAGATTCAAAGCGAGAAGAAAATTTTAAAATAGGATGCGTCCGATTATAAAACCGGAGAATCTAGGCTATCACACGCAGTGCACGCGGAAGCGACGAGAACCTATCAAGAATATCCTCGTAGTTGCCAATAACATTCGCATGTTATGGACTTCGTTTCGACGGAAGTTTCAAGGTCTTCTAGCGAAAGAATCGGCCATTGGGATTGGTCTAGGCTCAGCCATTGAGGGCCGTGCCACCAAAGAGAAGGAGAACTTGGGGTGATACTCCTCTGCTGCCTAAGTCGGCAGGGTTTTCGTGGGTATCCACATACAAGGTGGTTTTTGTAACCAGGATAAGACAATCGTAGAATCGGTCCAACAATAAATTTTTTCGATTTCGATTTCAAACTCATTTGGAAGGGAACAAAGTATTTCGGACGACAGAACCGCACCACAGAGTCCCGGGGAGGGAAATAGTTTTTACAGGTGCTACTTTGGTCTTTGAAGTCAACAAATGAGTAGTAATGTCCGAACACGAATATAAATGGCCGCCGCGTATGCTTTTTCGGAGGCACCGCAAAAAGCATGAATCTGAACTAAGGCATTCAATCCCGAAGTGTTTTTTAAAATCCCGGGATTTCGGGATTTGAAATCACAATCCCGGGATCCCGGGATGTGTTCGTGATTTTCGGGATTTTCCAATTAAATGTAATAGTTAATATAAAATTAAAGAAAAAATTGTTGCAACAATATTTTAAGTTTAATTCGACAAAGAAAACATATTTAATAAATATTACATTAAACAAAATAAATAATATTTAAATAAATATAGTCAAACAAAAAGTAATTCTTTTTAAATTAGATTGATCGAACAAATTATTTTTTTGCCACGCTGAATCCGAATATACTCATAAAATTCTGCCAGCTCCATTTCATGCTAAACACGAAAAACTTACTTTCAGTAGTTTTAGTCCGGGAACGAAAACACAAATTGTTGTTTAAAACTATTAAAATTGGTGTCCATTCGAAAGTAAAACACACACAAAACCATTTATCCGATTCGTAAAGTTTTCAATATACGGTCAACAAAATAATTTAAACTTATATCTTTTTTGAAAAAAAAGAAATTGGTTAAATTGAAAAAATGTTATTCAGATCGATAAAAATTGTTGGTTATCCGTTATTGACAAAAATCTTGTAAAGTTTTGTAGCACTAAATCTACAAAAATGGGTTTTTTAAATTTACCAATTAGATTGAAAGTAAATGCACGAAAGTATTTTTGTGGAAAAACGTCAAAAATATCTTAAGCAATGCATAAAAAATGAGTTTTTGAATCCCGGGATTCCGGACTCAATATCCCGGGTTTCCGGGATTGAGAAAACTTCCGGGATCCCGGTATTTCGGGATTCGGGATCCCGGGATTGAATGCCTTAATCTGAACTTTCGATTGAGGGGTGTAATGAACCCACCTAAGGATTTTTATCAAATTAATGGACGAGTAGTTACTCAAAAACTCCTTCCATTTATTCGCTGTTGCTAACGGCAACGTTTCGTCCCACTCAATTTTGTCCAACCAAACTTGCTGCATTACAATTTTTGCAACGACAGCAATTGGCGCAAGCCATCCAACTGGATCAAATAATTTTGCTATCAGCGATAGTACTTCCCGCTTAGAATATGACGATTTTTGTTCTTGTAAGGGGGGGGGCAATAGAGTAGAACTCATCTAACCTAGCGTTCCAGCGCACCCCAAGAGTTTGGACATTGCTGGTTGCATCAAATTCCGAAAATTCTTCATCTAGTAGATGGTCTTTAGGCAGATCTCGCAGAATTTCTTTACAGTTGGATGTCCACTTTCGCAATGAAAAACCAGCTGACGCCAAGGCTGATGTCAATTCATCACGTGCGTTGACCGCTGTGGCCACATCATGGGCACCAGCGAACTCATCGTTTACATACATCGACTTTCGAAGAATACGCGCCGCCAAAGGGTGAGTGCTCTGAACATCGTTAACTATTTGCAGAAGTGTGCGTATTGCAAGAAATGGCGCCCAATTAACCCCAAAAGTTACTATCTGAAGCTCAAAATCGGAAACCTCTTCATTAGGTGAACATCTAAACAAAATTCTTTGGAAGGGACTATGTTTCGGATCCACAAGAATTTGGCGGTACATCTTTTGGAAGTCACTATTGAATACAAATTTGTACAGCCTCCACCTCAAAATCAAAAAAGGCAAATCGGCCTACAAGACAGGGCCAATATGCAGCATATCATTCAAGCTGCACCCATTCGATGTGGAGTTGGTTGCATTAAAAACACCGCGAATCGCTGCAGTTCGACTGTCAGGTTTAATAACAGGATGATGAGGTAAATTACAATGCGAAGGACTTTATTCGAAAGGGGCAGCAGGGACTCGTTTCATATGATGAAGGTCACCATACTCTGATATAATGGCATCGTAAAGTGCCTTAAAATCTGGCTTTCGCAGCAGAGAAATTTCGTTTCGGAGAAACTGTTTAAAAGCTACATTTCGTGAATAGCCAAGTCGAATCTCATATGGAAAATTCGATTTAAAAGTAGAGTTACGATGTAACGTCCCGATGGGTCATGCCGGGTAGTCTTGACGAAATTGTCTTCGCAGAACTTATCGGCCGCAGATACGAACTTTTTCTTGTTCCTCAAGTTCCCAGAATTTTTTGAGACTTTTATCTAAGGTTTCATCCGTAGCACAGGAAACCTTAGTAGCAAAACAAGAAATTTGTGTAGTCGGTACAGGACCCGTAAGGATCCAACCGAAGACAGTCTGTTGAGCAATGAGACTGCCCAGAATATCGCGTTTGATTCCATCCAGCAGAACATGTGGATAGAGATCGCCGCCGATGAGCATGTCCACCGGCGAACTTTGCCAGAAATTGGCATCTGCCAACGGAACGTTGGGCAGCGTTTGATCATGAAGTGATGCGATAGTAATTGAGGGTAAATTGTTCGTAATGCGGGGCAACACAAAAGCCACTGCTTAGATTTGTATATTCAAATCTAGAGTAGACCCGATCGTGAAACAACACTATTTGCTAGAAGTAGCAGAAAACGATTGATTAATTCCAGAAATTCTGGATTGAGTTGCAGTCGCGGGAAGTTTCAATAACTTCCACATGCGGTCAGAAATAAAAGAAGCTTCTGACGCAGAGTCTATCAACGCACGTGCTGAGTAGACAGTTCCCAAGTGGCATATGTTCACCATGGCTGTGCCTAAGAGGGAAAGGAGTGAAGCATTTCTGAGTACCAACAGAAGGCTCAGCTTGGAGAGAAGTGGACTGTAATTGCTGGTGAAAAGTTTGGGAATTATGGCGTGACCCTGATGAAGAACCTCCCCTAGTTGATGGTTGAAATTGCGATGCGTTATTATTTAGAGGGACTGACCCTGAAGGAAAATTATTTTGAGAAGGTTGGGTTTGACTTAAAATTGAAGATTTTTTCGAAATAGAACTACTGCAAGTAGGAGCCCACATGTCCAAACACTCAAGGGTCCTAAACCTATCTGTTAAGAATAGGTCCAAGTCACTCCACTTGGGAATTTCGGCTTTGTCGGTGATACCCTAACTAAATATTAAAACCATTGTTGGTCAAAGGGCATTTCTGCACAATTTCACGGGCATCTCCCCTGGTTTTCTGAATCAGATGGTTCAACATTGCTTAATCGGGAATTGTTAATGTAGATGGCGCTGAATAAATCCCGGAAAGTGTGCCAAGCGAGATAGTCGCCTCGGAAAATATCTGTATCTCACGGAGGAAGCTTCAGAGAAGTCTGAAAAAGCGCATCAAGTGGTAAAACCGGAGGAACGTTATCGGACGGAGGCGCAGGCGAAGACTTAAGGACAAACTCATGAAGAAGCTCATTTATTTTTGCCAAACATTTTACATACGTCTGGTACGTATGCGCATATTTCGCCATGACAACAGCGTTGATATCCTCCTCCCCCCCCCCCCTCTTCATCTGATTCAAGATAGGACAGACATGACTTATACGAGGTCTTAAGGGCTGACCAGAGGCCTCTGAATTCCTCACTCTCAATGTCCAAAGTGAACTTGCTGTGAGTAGCTGGAAATAACTCAGCGAAGGCTGCCTCAAATTCGACCAAAACCCAAATGAACTTATCTAAGGCAGTCATGCTAAGGATGCACAAAGGTATCGAAAAAAAAAATTTCAAAAAATAAAACCTCCAAAAAAAAAGTAAATTTTTGGGAAAAGTACACCAAAAAAAAATGGCGACAACGAATTCGTACGAACAAGGTAGATAAAGAAAAAAAAATAATCCTCCCAACAGTTTGATGTTAAAACCCACTGCTCGCAAATAATTTGAGAAAAGATCATATAAAAAAATGTTTAAAAAAATATAGTGTGGAAACAAAATATAATATATAGGTACAAAAAATATATACGTACAATATATATGTGGAAAATACTTTCCAGATTTGGAACAAAATTATTTTGAATTATTTACAAAAAAAAAACGATTTTTATCCCTAGCACAATTTTACTTAAAGGCGATTTTATTGTTTTTTTTTTTTAATTTATTTTAAATTGATTAATGTAATTAAAATTAGAATCCAAAAAAAAACTTTAAAATTTGGAATTTAAATCCGCAACAAAATTTTGAAGACAAACTTTGTATTGAAGAACGGATACGCGCAGCCGACTTTATGTAGGGCAAAAACCATAGCACAAAGTAAAAAAAAAAATTTTTGCTTTAAAAAAAAACTTGAAAAAAGAAAAAATTTCTTTAAAGGAAAGACACTGCCGTTTACATAAAACACTTTGAATTTTAAATTCTAAAATTTCCCAAACAAAAAAAATTCCGACGAATGGAGAAACCGAAAATGCGCTTTAAGGGTTTCGCGCAAAAAAGTCCGCCGAGCGAAGCTCACAAAATTCAAAATAATTTTATTCCTATTGCCGAAATAAAAAAAACACCAGCGACTGTGCAGACTCTTCTATTTAAGCGGAAGGCAGAACAAAGTTTCACTTTTAATTTTACTCTACAAAAGAATCACTTTTAAATTAAAAAAAACACTTAATTTAGTACAAAATGGTATTACTGAGAATACTTTGCTTCGGCTGCAGTCGTTGCGGTTTTTAATCTCGTTCTCACTTCTTTCAGTTCACTGGCACTTTTTATTGTGGTTTTTTTCACTTTAGACCCTGAATGTAGGTATTTCTTTATTTATTAATTTAAGTTGATTTACTTATTTAATTGTTTTTTAATCAAACTACAAAGAAAAAAGTAAACCAAAGAAACTGTCAAACTAAAACAGTGGAACGGCTGAGAGCCAAAAGCTTTTAGTTGTGGAATCTATTTAATGTGTGAGCGGCAGAGGGTTGCCAACTAAATTTTCCTCTCAACTTAAAAAAAGAAAGATTTTTAATTTAAGAAAAACTTTGGGAATGTAAAGAATTCCGTGCTTTTAAACTTTTTTTACGTAAAGCTTATCTACACTTTTTCACTGTATTGAGCACGAAGCACAATATAAGATTTTGTGTCGTTTTTTTTTGCTTTTTATTTTATTTAATGCTGAATTTGTTCGTTTTGTGGTAACCTTGTTGTTCTCTTTGGGGTACTTTGAGCCTTTCTTTTGTGGCCTTCCGCACTTTCCACAAAAGCGAACAAACTATCACCGAGAGGATTCTAATTTAATGATTTAAGTGATTCTAATCTTTAGAGAGGATTTTAACCAAAAGCTTTTTAACATTTGTATGGAAATTACACCAAAAAAAACGAGAAACTATGCTTTTATATAAAAAAAACTACACGTACCTTCGGAGTTGTGTATGCTGTTGAATATGTATGCTGATCCGTCTGTCGGTTGCCGGTGGCTTTCTTTCGGAGAAAGAGATGGAGCTTCGTAGATGCTGCCAAAAAAAGAGTGCACAAATTAAATTCCTGATTCCGATCTGGTTCGACTGGACAAAATGTTCGGATGCTCGGGGAGCAGGAGAACGGTGCGAATGAAAGAAACAGGAAAATAAAGTATATTGTTATCAAAATGAAATTAAAGGAGTGTAGTTTAGGTTTTGTTATATGTTTTATTGAAGCAGGAGGAAGCTTACTTATAATGCGATGTTGATGGATATAAAAACTTATATAATTTTCGATGATTGTGTTCGGGAGCGTATAGAAAAACGTCTGTACACTTTCTGATCTTGAAGAAGAAGGAGGAAGTGAAAATTCTTAATATGGCAGAAGGCCTCCATATTTCATTACACCAGTTTTGGGACACAGCTTAACAGAATGTTAAGCGGTGATCCAGTAGGTTTAATGGCAGAAAGTGGGTTGCCGTACAATCCGCATACAGGGTGGCATACAGGGTGTTTTTTGGCTTAAACAATATCTATTGTCAAAAAAAAGCTATGTTAGAGGTAACAATGGCTTTAAATCAACCCTTTTTAATGCAGTTATCACTTATAAAAATTGCGAGTTGTGTCCGAAAAATTAATTTGAAAAATACAGGACAACATGGAAACTTTAAGCCGCTATATCTTTGGAAAGGAAACTAACTTTGCGAAACCCATTAAGGGAATTGAAATTGTCGCACAGTGTTTCCTATTTCCCCTCTATAGCCCCCTATGTCACCATTACGACCACCATATGTCCACTATATGTATTCCTCATGTCCAGTTATGTCCACATAATTCTTCCTATCAGGGTTGCCAACTTTCGCAAAACTTAGACCCTAAACTAAATTTTTTTTATGGGAAGGCATATCGACCCATAATCGCAAAATGTATGTAATGTTTACTTTTTTGCAATTAGCGAATTAATGTATATGCCACATGCTTTTTTGGTGCTAGCATCAGGTTTTCGTAAATAACTTTTAGGCCATGCAAAGGCCCGTAGCCAGGATTTCGGTTCGGGGGGGGCTTGAAAAAAAATATTTTTTTTAAAGCATATTTTTGGTTCTAGTTTTTACCCCAGCTATTGTATTGATAACCTTTCGGAGGATCAATCGTAACCTCCCAGTGAAATGAGATCATGAATAATGCAATCAGTCTGTTATTAAAATCATCCCTATCCCTATATATATTATAAAACTGATTGTGTGTCTGTCTGTCTGCCTGCCTGTCTGTCTGTTTGTCCGAGCGTCACGGCTAAACGGCTGTACCGATTCTCTTGAAACTTTCATGATAAATTCTATAGGTATCGACATGTAACATAGAGTATATGCGGTTGGGATTGGACAACGGGGCGTGGCACCTCCCATACAACACAAAATATGTCTACAAAGTAATTTAGTAGCTATTGAATTGAATTTGAATTGAATATTGAATATATAAAGACGTAATTTGGCACGAAGTTGCATAATAACTTTCTGCCCAATATGGACATAATTGGACAAGGGGCGTGGCACCGCCCATACAACACATAACTTAAATTTTATGGTACAATTTTATGGTAAAATTGTGTAAGTAATGGAATTTGCAATAGGACATAAGAGGTTGGATTTGGACATTTTTTTAGTGAATCATAACGGGTGTGTTTACAGCTGCCACCAAGCGAGTCCTTGGACATTTTTTGGATCAAATATGCCGGGTGGGATTAGAGCTGCCACCAAGTGCGTCCTTGGACATTTCTTGGGTGGATCATAACGGGTGGGATTACAACTGACACCAAGTGCTTCCTTGGACATTTTTTTTGGGTGGATCATTACAGCTGCCACCAAGTGGAATCAATGAATAAAAATAAACAAAAAATCACAGTTTCTTTCTATTTTTTTTTTAATAAAAAGTGGATTTTTAAACTTCAAACCAAATTAACATAATATTGGCCATCATAACATAATATTGGAAAATCATATTACAAAAGAATCTCTGCTGCATCTTTCCACATACTTAAGATATGCAAATTGTACATGAAACAGTCGGAACTGAAATAAAGCCGGGATTCCAATCCCTACTCCAGACATTTATATTTTATCCACCAGATATTCATGAAGATTTTCCAATTTATTAACATGGTTAGGTCACAAAAGACCAACGGTCGCTGTGCAAATCCCCTTTTATTATTATTAACATGGTTAGGTGAAGCAAAACCAAGAAGAAGCATCTGAAAATTTAGCAATTTGATATATCGCTCATTCCCTGCAATAAAGACACAACTAAAAAAATCATATTGTTGGGAAATCATGATTTGAAATTTAAAATTTCCATTTTTTTATATGGATTTTAGCACTTCAGATATGAATTCTGCTTTTTGACAGCATGCCTATAAATATCTGAGGATCCTAGTGGCATTCATAATTCCAAAAACGTGAATTTTTAGTTGTGTCTTTATTGCAGGGAATAATCGATTTATGCATATTGGACCGGTTCCTTTGTATATAAAAATGATTTATTTGAAGTTTGGAGCCAATCGTATAAAGAAAAGTCGGCGTGGAATGCACTTCTTTTTCCCCATACAAAAATTTAAAAACATTGGAAATAGTGCTCTGATTTTAATGACACTTTATACTTTATCCGCTTGGCTCCAAACTTAACATAAGTCATTTTTATATACAAACGAACCAAACTAACCCAAGCTTCTATTTTCATAAGTAAAATAACAATTTTAAAATATAAATTTTAGTTAAATTTTCTTTTACTTTTACTTTAAAATTTAAACTTTTTTGACTTTAGAACCGATATTTGCCTATGATATATTTTGAATTAAACCCCAATGCAAGATATGAAATACTCTTCAACGGATGAAGTGCCAGGATGTGAACGTGATGTCTGCTTAGGAAGTTTTGGAAGCTGTCGGTCCGTTTCAAAAACATTTACGCCCAGTTTCGAAGCAGAATTAAAAAATTATTTTCTTCGGCATTTTGCCGATACTTTTGTAGTGTATTCACAAATATAATGCATTTTTAAGCGGTGTTGTCAAAGCCATCTTGAAGAAAACCCGACAACGGAAGAGTAATACTGAATCGTTTTTCACAAACAAGAAGGCTGACAAGAAAATGTTACTTTCCGAACACTGGTTCTGATAAAAAAAAAAGGATTTTTAGATGCTTTTTGTGGGAATTTCAGTACGAATATACTAGCAACAATGCTTCAATGATAAAGTTTGAGTCCCATTACTTCCTGATATTCAGTAAAAAGAAAATCGAAATCATTTCGTGGGGGGGGGGGGGTCCCCCCTGGCTACGTGCTTGGCCATGCATTAAAAAGGTCATAAAATTTCCTTTTGAATGGTGTATAACTTTAATATAAGTGGAATTTTCTGTATTTAGAGATACAGTTTTCTTCTTATATTTTTTTCTCCTATATCATCATATTAACACTAGTTTATTATATCCCCACACCCTACAGTGGCATATTAACTTTGAAACATCGTTTGTAACGCCCATAAGAATTCGTGTCCGGTATGGTATATATATTCTTGATCAGCATCGAAAACTGATTTAGCTATGACTGTAGAATTATTGCTTGTTAACCCTTTCGCGAATTTGTTACCATATGGCAACATCACACTTTAAGACTACGTGGAACAGCCTCGGTACAACTTACAAAAAACAAGTTAATGCCATTTTTTTCTTTGGTTTATTAGAAGTATTTCTGTATAAACATTTTTTTTGCGGTTTGTTGAATAGCAATAATTTCCGTTTTTTATGGCACCATATTAACGCGAGAATTTTTTTACCGAAAATTAAATTTAATTGTTTAAAAAAAATTATTTTAAAAAAAGTGTTGATGCAATAATGTAAAGAAATAGTCATACTACATGTTTGCATTTTTAAAAATTCAAAAATTTAATTCTTGTAGCTGTGGCGATTTTTTAAAATGCACGTGTTGCTATTTGGCAACAATTCCATTTAATGGTATATTTTTTTGTACGTGTCTAAATTTGAATTTTGCGACAGTTGCTACACGTTCAATGAAAATATACCTATAATTTTGTCCTTCTTATTTTTTTCAGCATTTTTATATTATATAACTATTGTATGCATTATATTATATGTATTTTATGTATTTTATGTTAAAAAAAAATGTATTTTGAACTGTCATGAATAAAATTGATGTAAATAAATGCACACTTACAATGAATTTGACTTTGATTAACTTTAATATATAAGTAAATGTAAATATATTTAATGTATTTTTTAGGAACAAATTTTTTTTTGTTAAAAATTCATTTTTAAATGTAACACATAAACTTATATAAGTTTAAGCACATATGCAATATATTTGATATTGAAAATTTTTAGACCGTTCAGCAAATTTGTTGCCATATGGCAACATTCCAAAAAACTACTTTCAAATAACTTTTTTTTTCAAATTTAGATTTTTTATCACTTTTAGCATCATTAATAGCAATAATTAACGGATAATAGATTTTTAAGGCTCCAAATGAAAAACATGTAGCGAAAGGGTTAATTACCATTATTTTGATGTAATGGTTTGTCATGATAGGACACACAACTATATATTTAAAATTAAAATATAAAAAGGTTCGCTATTGAGCACTAAAAATATCCAATTTCAAACAACATTATTTGTAATAAAGGTAAAAAATAACTGCGAAAAACTATAAAACTATGCGTGGTACTAATTTATAAATATTATGTTCGGATTCGGCGTTGAAAATAAATAAGAAAAAGTTGTCTCATTTAGCAAACTTAAAAATTTTTCATATTTTTTGCTTTTGAGCTCCTGTATCTTAAAAACGAAAAGAGATACAAGAAAAATTATATTTGACGAGGTTGTAGGGCAATTATCTTTAAAAAAACTTTCAAATTGGTGTATCTGTACAAAAATTACAGTATAATACCACAAAAGATTGGCGCAATAAATCCACATTTGTATCTTTATAAACATTGAAACAGCATCTGCATTTTATTTTCATGTATTTATCTATTAGCAACTGTTAAAAAGCGTAAAAGTGTTTCTCTTGCTGAAAATGCATTTTAATGTAAATGACACTCATGAGCTGCAGCAGCTTGAATTCATGACAGCGAAAGTAATGTATGCACCGAAAAAACCCCGTTATCCTTTAACAATTTGTCGGAAATTACTTGCAATTGATACGTTGGCAGAAATTACGTCTACACCCAGAGAAAAAACAACATAAAATCAAAAATAACCACATTAAAACAAGTAGAAACGTTAATGAAAGTCTGGTAAAGTTGGAAATTTTAGAAACAACTACGAACAAACTTGTTTTCAATTTAAAACTTAAATTCAAAAATAAACAAACTTATTTCAAAGTTGTTTTCCGATTATTTCAAAAATTTTCCAATTTATATTAAGTTTGCCAGACCTTGATTTAAAATCGTTCAACTTTGTTTCAACGTTGACAACAGTTATTTTAAGTATTTTTCACTTAATTTCAACTTTCCAACTTTGTTTCAACGTTGACAATAGTTATTTTAAGTATTTTTCTCTTTATTTCAAAGTTGTTTCCATTAAATGGAAAAAATGAAGGAGTAAATACGATCGTATTTGATTTTACTATGTTTTTTTCCCAGAGTGTATAAACTAAAATTCAATCAAATCGGTCCCATTAATTAAACGATAATTACAAAAAACTCTCTCCTGCATAATTTGCTTTTTGACACATACATGCATTTCGCGATTAGGGGTCGATATGAAAATTGTTAGAAAATCGAACACCCAGATAAAAAATCTTGTTAAATTAACCAAAATTCAACCAATTTTGTGGGTTACATTTTTCAAAATGATCGGTCGTCGTATTCGTGTACGATAAATTTATTTCGTGCAATATTATTTTATGTAAATATTACTCCATGGTGTCGAAAAAAAATGAACATATTTCTGAAGGTGTACAAGGTGTTACGTATAGGGAGTCCCTATACGTACCTATAACGCCCCTATGTCCCGCCCATGACCATCATATCTTCCCACGGTCTAAATATATCATCCCATGCCCCTCCATAAGCCCCTTATGTCCCCCGTTAATATCATACCCAATAAACAAAAAATTATTAAATTTTTCAATATAATCGTCATACAAAGTACCTTTTAACCCATTCACGACGAGTGTTACCATATGGTAACGCTGATAGCGTTCCACGGTATATTCAATTAAAAAAATATTTTAACAAATATCGGTTTTTTATTTTAAGAAAGCATGCTTAGATCTTTCTTTTGATATATAACTCTAAGCAATCGCACCTCAGTAGCGACCGTGGCGGATGATTAAAAAGTAGTATTTTTTAAAAGTGGGAAAAAATAGCGAAATAGCTTGACCTTTCCGCTAAGAATATTTTTCAGTGTTACAAAAAGTTATATATTACGGATGTTTGCTTTCTATCATTTGAGGAGAATATCAAAGTATAGTAAAACGTATTTCAAAAAATCTTTTATTACTTCGGTGTTACTTTTTTATCACTTTGCATTTTGCTGTTACCATATGGGCACAGAGGTGTCAGCCGATGGAAAATCGTCGGCGGCGGCGGCTGATCCAATTTCAGTCGGCGGCGGCTAGCCGATCGGCTAAGCCGGTTATTTGGCTAAGCCGATTTTCCTTTAAATGAATAAGCTAAAAAATTTCAAAATACCACTTTTTTGCTGCTCAAATTGCTTAGCAATTTCATTTATTTAAATGAAAATGTCACTTTAATTTTAAAAATAAATTTTAAACAAACAAAAATGTAAAACAAAAAAAAACGTTATTTGGCGCATTAAGAAGAGCTTTGGACCGTGTCCTTTTCATTTTGATTTTTTTGTTAGGAATCATACAAAAAAATTAGATTCGAATAAAATTAATCGAGATTGTCGGCTTAGAGGCAAGCCATTTTTTATTTATTAAAATCTTGGGCGGCGGCTAGCCGACCGGCTTAGCCGCATCGGCTGACACCTCTGTATGGGCACGCTCGTCACAACTAAGGCATTCAATCCCGGGATCCCGAAATCCCGGGATCCCGGACGTTTTCTCAATCCCGGAAACCCGGGATTTTGAGTCCTGAATCCCGGGATTCAAAAAATTTTGTATGCATTGTTTAAGATATTTTTGATGTTTTTCCACAAAAATGCATTCGTGCATTTACTTTCAATCTAATTGGTAAATTTAAAAAACCCACTTTTGTAGATTTAGTGCTACAAACACACAAAAATTTTCAAAATTTTTGTCAATAACGGTTAACAAACAATTTTTATCGATTTGAATCAAATTTTTTCAATTTAAACAATTTTTTTTTTACAAAAAAGATATATGTTAAAATTATTTTGTTGACCATATATTGAAAACTTTACGAATTGGATAAATGGTTTTGTGTGTGTTTTACTTTTTAATGGACACCAATTTCAATAGTTTTAAACAACAATTCGTGTATCTGTTCCCGCTATAAAACTACTGAAAATAAGTTTTTCGTATGTAGCATGAAATGGAGCTGGCAGAATTTTATGATTATAATCGGATTCAGGTGGCAAAAAAAATTAATGACTTGTTCGATCAATGTAATTTAAAAAGAATTACTTTTTGTTCCACTATATTTGTTTTAAATATTATCTGTTTTGTTTAATGTAATATTTAATAAATATTATTTCTTTGTCGAATTAAAATGAAATTAAACTTAAAATATTGTTGCAACAATTTTTTCTTTAATTTTATATTAATTATTGTATTTAATTGGAAAATCCCGAAAATCCCGAACAAATCCCGGGATCCCGGGATTGTAATTTCAAATCCCGATATCCCGGGATTTTCAAAAACACTTCGGCATTCCTTAGTCACAACCCTAGTAAATTAAAATTTGTTTTAGCTTTTTTCATATAAAATTCTATATATGTTATCTACAAATTTTTTTAAAAAAAATTCTTAAAAAAAAATTTTTTAATTAAAAAAAAATTGTCGATTAAAAATTTTTTTACAAAATAAATGTTTACACATTGATAAACTTTCAAAAATTAAAAAAAAAATAGTTATAAACAATAATATCTTAAATTAGGTAATTTTGCTAGGGTTGTGACAAACGTTACCATATGGTAACGGGCAAACAGCAAGCGGTCCAAAAAAAAAAAGTTTGGAATTCGTTTCTTAGGTCATTTCTAGGTAATCCAGAAAAAATCTTGAAAACGTTCCTATTATTTCGCTTTCGTCATTAATGGGTAAACATATGAAAATTTAGACCCCACATCTGACCAGTGAAGTGTTTGCGCAACAGGCTGGTACCCCGGATCCGGAAGTCAAAAAAAATTTAAATTTTACTTGGAGTAGTTTTTAACCAAAATATGCAATCTCACCAAAAATCTAGAAAAACTTCGAACTTTTTTTGCTCTGAACGGAAATGGGTTAAGGTTCAATCTATCTAAAAAATAATGGATACATAGATATTGGATTCTCCACTACCCCGCACCCACCAAGACCATACAAATTACTTCAAAAATTGAGCTTTTTAAACAATTTTTAAAAAATATAACAACAAACTTTTTTAATGAAACATTTTTGGTTTTATTTAGTTTGAACATTTATCTATTAAAAAAAAAGAAATAAGCAGTTGCAAAAAGCAAAATAAATACTTGCATTTCCGAACAACGTTGCGCAAACGCATCACTGGGGAATAACAATAATAAAAATAAAATTTTTTAAATTTTGCACTTTTTTTAATTGTGCAATCTATTCTATGATCTGTCGCTAGAATCGCAAGCAAACACTTAAATTTAAACCTACCGGTCACCCAATGTCGCCCATTTAGCATCTAAGTCTCCCCTACGTCCACTATGTCCTATTCGTACCTATAATGTCCGTCCCGTGACCAACCTATCTTCGCCCTACGGCCTCCATATGTTGCCCCTATATCATCCCATGCCCCTCTATGAGCCCCTTATTCTCGTCAATATCATACCCAATAAAAAAACTAGTAACAGAATTATCTTCGGTCTGTCCGAAGCTATAATACCCTGCACATGCGAGTACGATACATTCTGAGACCATATGTTAGTAATTTTATCGAGAATCGGTATTTTATTGATAGTTTTTCGACATTTTATTCATGATTTTTCGATAATTTATCGATAATTTTTCGATATTTTACGATAATTTTTAGAAATTTTATCAATAATTTTTCGATAATTTATCGATAATTTTTTGATAATTTATCTATAATTTTTCGATAATTTTCCAATATTTATCGATAATTTTCCAATATTTATCGATAATTTTCCAATATTTTTCGATAATTTTCCAATATTTATCGATAATTTTAGTCCAATCATTCGCCAAAATAAGAGGAATCCCAAAATTTGGAGGCGATCGGTTAAGTATTTCTCAAGATAAACGAAAATAATATAAAATTGGCGGACATTTTGTATGGGAGGTAGGCGTGGCTCTTATCCGATGTTGCCCATTTTCAATACCTTCCAATCATTCGCCAAAATAAGAGGAATCCCAAAATTAGGGGGCGATCGGTTAAGTATTTCTCAAGATAAACAAAAATAATATAAAATTGGCGGCCATTTTGTATGGGAGGTAGGCGTGGCTCTTATCCGATGTTGCCCATTTTCAATACCGTCCAATCATTCGCCAAAATAAGAGGAATCCCTAAATTTGGGGTCGATGGCTCAAAAGCTACGACAGTTATCGTGCGAAATGACAGACAGACGGAGAGACGGACATGGACTAATCAACTCAGGAGCTGATGCTGATCAAGAATATATATACTTTTCCATACCGCACACGCCTCCTTATGGGCGTTACAAACGGTGTGACAAAAACAATATACCCTTGTACACTAGTGTGCAGGGTATAATAATGAAATTTTTCAATAAAATTGTCATACCCCCATATCTGACCAGTGATGCGTACACCGAAAACAATTTGAAATTTTACGTGGAGTGTTTTTTGAACAAAATAAGCAATCTCACTAAACATCTCTAAAAAGAAAAATTCTAAACATTTTTATTTTATTTACTCCAGTCCTAAAACTCTAAAGTCTATAAAATTACTCTGGGACCATAGATTGTTATCAATTATAGGCCATTTAAAAGGTAATTGATACGGCTATAAGCGACTCTAATAAACTTTAGTTCCAACTCTTTTAGCTTATAAAAATATAGGAGCGAGAACGTTAAAAAGTTGAATAAAATATTTCAACTGAGGAATTCTTTTAATTATTTAATAGCCAATCTTGGCACCAATTCAAAAAGAGTAATAATTTTAATTTGTTTTAACTCTGCCTTCATCATTGAAGTAATCAGCTACAGCTATGAAGGACTTTTTTAGATTTAATATAAATTGACAATGATTAACAACAAATATTATATTATTTTTATCAAATATTCTTATCTTAATATATAAAAACGTTGGTGCGTATGTATGTGTGTACATCACGGCTAAACCACTGAGCGGATCAGAACCATACAAACACCACACGTTTATTTGTGAGCTCCGGAAGGTTTGTGTACTACTTTGGACTTGATTGGTCAAAGGAGCGTGGTACCACTCATACAATTTAAGTATTACTTCAAAATACATCTGGGATACTTTCCAGCACACATGGTATTATGCTTCTTAATCCAAAAGTGCAACTCAATGAGTCAAACATTTGACAAAAAATAACTAAACTGAAGAAACAATTTTGATTTAAAAAAATTTCTGCATTTAAAAATCAAAACGAAAAACAAATTTTTTTCCAAAAAAAATTAAAATGCCTGGACGCACAGTGTTTTGTTTAGAAGTTTGCTAGACCAAATTGTTAAATGGTTGTTTTCGAATTTTTAAGCATAAATAAGTGTCGTTTTCATGTTTTTAGATTGGATAAGTGGACGTCCATCCACTCATAACAATATTCAAATGTCGCCATTTTCGAGGTATCGAGCTTTTGAGCTATCGACCCCAAATTTTGGGATTCCTCTTGTTTTTTATATATTATTTTATATTATTTTATTTTTTTATATATTATATTATTTTCGTTTATCTTGAGAAATACTTAACCGATTTGGATGCGGTTTTCTGCATTGGGTTGGAAATGAGGTCGGGAACGAAATGGGAATGAAACCGGAACAAAATGGAATTGGACCGGAACAAAATGGAATTGGAACAAAATTTTTAAATGGATCAGGAAACTAAAATTATTGATAAATATTGGAAAATTATCGATAAAATATCGAAAAAAAATCGAAAAATTATCGATAAAAAATCGAAAAATTATCGAAAAAAAATCGAAAAATTATCGATAAATCATCGAAAAAAAATCGAAAAATTATCGATAAAAAATCGAAAAATTTTCGATAAATTATCGATAAAATATCGAAAAATTTTCGGTAAAAAAATCGATAAAATGTCGAAAAATTATAAATAAAATATCGAAAAACTATCAATAAAATACCGATTTTCGATAAGATTACTAACATATGGTCTCAGAATGTATCGTATTCGCATGTGCAGGGTATTATAGCTTCGGTCAGACCGAAGATAATTCTCTTACTAGTTTTTTTCTAATATTATTTATTTAGTTGGATCACCTAACGACAACTTAGGTCTAACAATGATTTTTCAATAGATTGGAATAATTCAGCTTAAAACAAAATTTTATTTTTTTTTGATTGGCATATATCCATTGAGTTAGGCAATGCGTATTTGTCGTAGCTAGTATTTGGAGAATATACTAGTTTCGTTTAAGACGGAGGGATTCAGCGGTCGTAGTAAGTTTCTAACTAGAATGTTTGGGTGAAACATGAGCTTCTGCTTGTACTTCGAGGTAAGTTTCGGAATTTTGTCTGTTACTGCAGGAATATTCAAATCTCTGTGGATGTTTGCGTTTCTTATATACCAAGGAGCTCTGGTAATTTGTCGCAGGATTTTTGATTGGGCTCTCTGGAGCTTTTCCACATTGGAAGGAGAGGCTGTACCCAAGAGTTCAATTCCATATGTCCATATGGGTTTTATTATACTTTTGTATATCTGGACTTCGTACGTATGATTTAGTTTTGTCACTTTTGAGATTACCAATTTAATTCCAATTGTTTCAATTTAATCTGAGTGGTTTTAGATTGAATGCGCTTGTTCCATGTGAGTCGGCGATCGAGGTGCATACCAAGGTATTTGGTTTCGATGCTTTCAGGGACAGCTTGGCCAGTAATTCGTATTTTCGGGAGACAAAGTTTTTATATTTTACTACAAATTTTCTATTCGTGAGATAGTTCTTGAGTAGGCAATGCATATTAGCGGGAAGAATATGCTGTAGTTTGTAGATGATTCCTTCATGTCTGACTTTATCAAAGGCCTGCGTGATATCAAGGAAAACAACGGAGCAGTACTGTTTGTTCTCAAAAGTGTTTTAATTGAGTCGACAATGCGATGCACTTGCTCTATAGTGCCATGCTTTTCTCGAAAGCCGAATTGGTGATCGGGAATCACTTTTTTATCTAGAATTTTGGGCAAAATAAATTTTACTAGGAGTTTTTCGAAGAGTTTCGATATTACAGAGAGCAAACTTCAAGGCCGGTATGGTGTCACATTACTGGGATCTTTTCCAGGTTTGGGAATCATTGTAACTTGAGAAAGTTTCCAGTTGTCTGGATAGTGACATGTTCTGAGAATCGCGTTAAATATGTACAATAATTGGGTTATTACAATCGTTGGCAGTTCTTTTATCATTGTGGGCGTCATTAAATCCGGTCCTGGTGCTTTCTTTGGATCCAAGCTGTTGTGTATTGCCTCCACAATTTCCTTTGTGTGGGATTAATCTTGGTAATGGGATATCACCAGTTGTCGCGTTTGGGGTGAACACGATTTTTAGGTGGTTGGTAAAAGCTGCACCTTTTTCTGCATCGCTTCTGGCCCAGTTTCCGATTGGAAGCCTTATGGGAGGTTCCGCAAGCACAAGTTTTTTTTCATATTTTTGGCAGCACGCCAGAGAGAGTAATTTTTTTGATTTTGTATGTTCGAGATGTTCAACGAATTTTTGGTAGTGTCTTTCTGATTTACTTTTTAGCTGTTTTTGTAGATTTCTCGTAATATCTTTTAGTTGTTTTTTCAAGTTGGGCGATCTGTGGTTCTCCCATTCGCTGCGTATTTGCCTTTTCTTTTTTAAAAGCTGGTCTATATATATTGGAGTACAATTCGCGTAAACGCCAGTTGAACTATTTGGGTTTGGAGCGGGAGTGACCGCTGTAGCTGCATGGGAAAGCAAGAGTGTGAAATTACTTACAGCTGTGTTTATTTCATCTATGGTTTTTAGTGCCACAGTAGGGTTAATATGGGAGCTTATGTACTGCCGGTATTTGAGCTAGTTTGTGAGTTTATCTGGTGAGTTGACCTCAGAGCTTGGAATGTACTTTATTGTGATAATAGTAGACGTATGGTCTGATGAGAGATCTAGAGAAGATTCTATATTCAATTGGCTCCTTTTTACAGTTTTAAATACTGCAAAGTCAATGACGTCGGGAGTTTTTCGAGTATAAAAACGGCGTAAAGATCGTATTTCGCAATTTTGCAGTTTCTCAAAAAACCTGACGTGATGGCGAAAAACTGAGAACGCCATTGTGCTTAGAATGGTCCATTTAAACGGGGTGTAATAGTCGAAACCCAAAAATATGAAAAAAATGTTATGTGCACTTATGGCGAATTCGCCACCCACTTCATTTTAAAAATCAGACAACTTTTTCAATGATACAAATTTTTATTTTCAAGTTTTTGTGAATAACTTCTCAACCATATAAGATATAAGATTTTTCTTAGGCACATTGGAAAGGTAATAACATTTCCTTTTTTACTGTGTATAGTTCTAATTTACATTCGTTTTTTGACACAGTTGTGTTTCAAAGTGAAATCTTCTCTATTTTATGAATTAAAGTTTGACTTAATAATTTTTGTTCTCCTAATTTCACCAGATTAACATTTGCTTATTTTGAAATAGAATTATTGCTTGTGAAATTTCCTTTTTATTGATACCATGGTTTGTTATAGTATGATACTTAAAGATTTACTAATAATAGAAAATATTTTGTTAATTCTCAAAAAAATTGGATATTAGAGAAAAAAAATTTGAAAATTAAAAATGTAATTTACTTTTAATTACGGAAAGAAAAAATTTTATTTGAAATATAAAAAAATCTCTTAAATACAAATTGAAAAAAATTGTTTATGATTTTTTTTGTAAAAATGCATGAATTTAGTGCGTATTTAAGAAGCGTTTTCATTTTTTTATAAACCCCGAAGTGCCATATTATGACAAACCATAGTATCAAAAAAAAGGAAATTTCACAAGCAATAATTATATTCAAAAAGAAACTAGTGTTAATAGGGTGATAATAGAAGAAAAAAAATTATTTAAGTCAAACATAGTTTTAAAAATTGAGAAAATTACATTTTGAAACACAATAGCGCCTTTGAAAATACAAATGTAAATGAATTATACACAGTTTAAAAGGTAATTTTATTTCCTTTCCAAGAGTGCATTTCTACCTTATATGGTTGAGAAGTTATTCACAAAAACCTGAAAATAAAAATTTGTATCACTGAAAAAGTTTTCTGATTTTTAAAATGAAGTGGGTGGCGAATTCGCCATAAGTGCACATAACATTTTCTTCATATTTCTGGGTCCCCAATCGATTCCTACCCTTTTGGCCAATCTCGAATGTTACACCCTGTATATAAAAACTATATGAGGATATAGAAGTAAAATCATGTCGGTCGTGTTATCGATTAATTATCGAAAAATTATCGATAAATTATCGAAAAATTATCGATAAAACATCGAAAAATTAACGATAAATTTCGAAAAATTATCGATAAAAAATCAAAAAATTATCGATTAAAAATTGACGATAAAAAATCGAAAAATTATCGATCAAAAATCGATAAATTATCGAAAAATTAATCGATAAATTATCGATAAAATACCGATTTTCGATAAAATTACTAACATATGGTCTCAGAATGTATCGTACTCGCATGTGCAGGGTTTATAGCTTCGGTCAGACCGAAGATAATTCTCTTACTAGTTTTACTAAATATCGAATTAGTTTAATACATTTTCTAAAAATCCATTTTTTCGTTACTTTTCCAAAGCAAAAAAGGAAATTTATAATTTTATATTCGGATTCAGCGTGAAAAAATACATAAAAAGGTATAGATTCTCATTTAACCAAATGAATTTCCAATAGAAAAAAAATCGCAAGCAAAATTCCGTTTGCACAACCGCATCGGAAGCCAGAGTTTGCCGGAACTTTTTGAACGAGCCAAAGATTGCGAACCCAAGATTGCAAACCGAGCGTTTACTCCGACTGAATGAACGGCATTTTGTTCGTGCGATTTAAATACATCTTCAGAATCAATGCATCCATTTTAAAGTTACAATGAAAATCACAAAAAGGGCATTTTTGGCGTTTGTGGAAAAATGGTGCGTGCTGGGAAAATGGTTATTTTCGGATTCAACGTGGCAAAATACATAAGAAACAACCAAGTTTTATTATTTTACAAAAGTACTGTCGCCAGTGTAATCGCGAAAATGGGAGATGCGACGAAAATCGCAATACAGTTTAAATAAAATATAGATATTTCACTATCGATAGTTCCTTGGTCGATATATCGAACGACCGATATTTTTTTGTTGGCAATATCGATATTACCAATATCGATATTTTTGATTCGATATTGCATCCCTATGTATATGCTGAAAAGAAAAACGCAAATACTGCAGATGGCATTTTCTTCTTCTTCTGAGAGCTTAAGTTCATACCTGAACAGAAATATTTTAAGATAATAAAGTTCTTTCGCCATCCATATCGCATGATGAATGGCTCCTGGACTGCGAAAGGATATTCCACGTGGTGGTGCTTCACCAAGAAATATTGCTGTCAATTCAATTAATTCTCTATAATTCTCTCTAGATGGTTATTTTCTTTGACCTCTAATATTTTCCAACAAAAAGAGCTGCAACCACAGATCGATCAGGTATGTTATAGCCCTATATTTATCTTTAAAATGATAAAATTTACACAAAAAAATGTATTATTTATCTGTTATTATAATTTCCTCTAAAATGTGACAATTATACTTTCATTAATATGGTATAGCCATCCATTGTTGTAATTAAAGGACCGCATTGCACGTGCTATACTAATGTATAAATTTCTACTGGCTGTCTTCCCTACTTTAAACCGTGGATCCCATGGGTCATTTTAATATGAAAACATGGTAATTGGAGAATTTGGAGCAAAACCTTGTACTTTGTTGTAGGTATTTTGTCCACCTATAATTTTTCAGTTATTTTCGCAACTATACATGTCAGCTATGTTTTTTTTTACAAATATTAATGGAAAAGCATTCACTCTTAAAATGCTATTCTAGCTTTTTAGGAGCGAAATTTTGAAACAGAGATTTTAATCGTAAAATTTTATTGTAATTAGAGGGTGACCCGAGAATTTTTTAAATTTGTACTATATTTATTGTGTGAAGTATTGGTTTTCTTTTTTGAATATATTTGTAATTATTTGGAAAAAATTTGTATGAAAGTTATACAAATTTGTAATTTTTAACTACAAATTAAAATATACAAAAAACTGTGAAAATTCTGGAACATTTATTATTTTGACCACCGCAGGAAAAAAGCTGAAAAAGTAGGTTAATTTTCTCGTACACGAACTAAGGAGTTCAGGTACCCATTCGAAAGGTATTGATTAGACCAATGATATTAATATCGATAATCAAAAAATCGGCCAGAAAACATTGATGTATCGATGTTTACTTATTTACTTCCAAACCTGATAAAATTCGATAGTACACACACGCAGAGAAAAAATATGGTTGGAGCATGATTGCAGCGATCATATTTACTTGCTACAATAATACTATGATTATAAAGACCATAGTTGGTTGGGGTAATCATGTAAATTATATTTTAATGATTATAGAGACCATATTATGATTTCAGAGATCATATTATGATTAGATTCCAACCATGCCAAAAACATGCTAGAGGCAATAATGTATATGATTGGATATTTAATATTAATAAGAGTATTCACGATCCGGAGTACTTGGGTAGATTTGTACTTTTCTGCAAACATAAGCACCAAAATATACAAACAAAAAATAAATAAATACTTAAATTCATTTCCAAAAATATGTCATAAAAAATTAATATACACATAAAAATGGCATATCGATACCTTAAAGCGCAACCATCCTATGTCCGTTTTCATGAAAATCGAGTTTTTGTCATTTTTGGATTCCTGAGAAGAAGCTGCATCGAATACGCTATTGTGGCTTGTGAAAATCTGACCGGAAGTGGTTAAAAAATAAGGAAATAAGAAAGTTCTATGTCCACAGAAGGATTTTTTTCGGGGACCCAAATGTGCAATGTCCGAATTTTGAGTTGTTGTCTTTGCTTATTCCATAAAAATATAAAAAAAGGTTTTTGTATTAGATTTTTGACACATTAAAATTCCTTCATTTTTATTTTCAAACTGTGAAATTTGACTGTTTGATATGAAAATACACCAGCTCCATCTAGTGTTTCAAGCAATAAATTATTTTTGGTTTGTGATTTTGATAAATAAACAAATTTAATTTCAAAGAGCGCAGTTATACTATGTCCCGAAAATTGTATTGGACATAGTATAGTTGGGCCTCTTAGAACTCAAAATAATGAAATTTTGTATGAAAACAAATTTGAATGTCACAGAAGAATTCCATTTAATTTAAAACCATAACGAGTTTTCACTCAAACTTTTTTTCAACACTCCAACGATGGATTAAGCTACATAAGAAAAGTATTGGACCCAGAAAACAGAACTGCAATAATAACGTGCATGTTTTCATGTTGTTTTATGATTGGGTTGGAGTTTCTGCGACACCCTTCTTGCTGGGTAGTACACTGAAATAAAAAAAGCATGTAAAATTGAAATTGCCTGCTTTCAATTTTAATTTCATGTCAAAATTTGTTAATTTGATGAATAATTTTAGAGGGCTTAGAACTCTGACAATTTTTCTGTGCCAAAACAATTACACAAATACAGAAAATGTCAAAAAAAAATTTAAATAAATAAATAAAATAAAATTATGCATGTGAAAGTGATTATTTAGTTTTTCGATGCTCAATTTCATCAAATTCTAGTGTAGTGACGTAGTTACTGTGAATTCAAGCTCTGTAAATTCTATTAAATTTATTGAATTATTGAAGGGCATACATTTTACAAGGGGTAGATTGAAATATTAGCCGGTGAAATGCAATTCACATCTGGGTGACATGAATCACCCAAAAAAGTGCCAATGACGCACCTGGGAGTTTCTCTAATCTCAAATAACATGAATCACCCAAAAAAGTTCCAATGACTCACCTTGGTGTTGCTCTAATCCCAAATGACATGAATCACCCAAAAACCAGGCTTCCCCATCATCACCACCACCGAAGGAACACAATAAATATTGTGGCAACGTAAAAAAAATATTTTCAAATCATAATAGTTATGCCGTAACTTTTAAAAATATTTTCGAAAAATAAAAGTCACGAGCAATGGAAAAAATATTTTCAAGCGATAATAGTTATGCCGTAACTTTTAAAAATATTTTCAAAAAATAAAAGTTACGAGCAATGGAAAAAATATTTCTCGCTCATAATAGTTATGCGGCAACGTAAAAAAATATTTTCAAACCATAACAGTTATCGGCAATGGGAAAAATATAAATTGCGATGTAATAGTTATGCGGCAACTTTTTTGCAATAAAACTTATAATAGTTATGTCCCTGCTCATTTTCCCCCTTTTCGTTTAAAAAAATTAAAAATATCACAGTCTAAATTAAAAACCGAAGGATATGGGACGAGGCACGTAGCCAGGGGGGAGGCTTGAGGGGCTGAAGCCCCCCCGAAATGATTTCGATTTTCTTTTTACTGAATATCAGGAAGTAATGGGACTCAAACTTTATCATTAAAGCATTGTTGCCAGTATATTCGTACGGAAATTTCCACGAAAAGCATCTAAAAACCCTTTTTTTTTTATCAGAGGCAATGTTTGGAAAGTAACATTTTCTTGTCAGCCTTCTTGTTTGTGACAAACGATTCAGTATTACTCTTCCGTTGTAGGGTTTTCTTCAAGAAAAGTCCATGGCTTTGACAATACCGCTTAAAAATTCATTATATGTGTGGATACCCTACAAAAGTATTGGCAAAATTGGTTCACTCGGCCACAACTTTAATATCTCCTTCACAGCATGGTTTTCTGAGAGGTAGATCAACAGCTACAAATTTATTGGAATTTTCTTCATTAACAATAAAGGGAAGAAACTTCAAACAGATGTCATATATACTGATTTTAGTAAAGCTTTTGATAAAGTTAATCATTATTTGTTGATTGAAAAGCTTAAAAGATACGGATTCCCAGATCTTCTTTTAAAATGGGTAGAATCGTATCTGACAAATCGGAAGCAACAGGTGTTATTCGAATCATCAACATCAAAAACTATAGATGTCACCTCTGGAGTTCCTCAAGGAAGTCACTTAGGTCCTATTCTGTTTAATCTTTTTATAAATGACCTTCCTTCTGTCATTAAACATTCGAATGTATTGTTTTATGCTGATGACGTTAAATTGTTTCTATCCTATGACATCTTAGATCAACATAAGTTGTTACAATCAGATCTGACCAGTATAGCTATCTGGTGTGATAATAACTTAATGGAACTGAACCTGAAAAAATGTAAATTTATGACATTTGCTAGAAGACACCAACTTTCATCGCTGTATCATATAAATAACTGTAATCTAGAAAAGGGTTTTACTTTTGTGGACCTGGGTGTTACTATGGATCCAAAACTTCGCTTTCATCTACATATTGACTTATGTGTGAATAAGGCGAAGGGTGTTCTAGGTTTCATTAAAATATGGTCTAAAGAATTTAATGACCCATTCGTTACCAAAAGTCTTTACATATCACTTGTAAGACCAATTTTGGAATATGCATCAGTCTTGTGGAATCCACAATACAACTGCCACTCTGATAGAATTGAATCGGTAAAAAACAATTTTTATTACTTGCTTTAAGAAACCTTCGCTGGAATCCGAATCAGAACCTACCTCCATACGAAAATCGTTTAAAACTCTTGGACATCCCTACTCTAAAAACTAGAAGAATGATGCTTAATGTAACATTTTTGATTAAATTGATAAATGGCTCTCTGAATTCTACATTTTTGCTTCAAGGAATTGATTTTAATATCCCAACCGGATCTTTCATTCCTTAGATATTAAGTATGTGCCGCTCTAATTACGCGCAGAATGAACCTTTTCGTTGTATTTGTAGCGATTTTAATAGCCTGTATTCTGTCTTTGACCTGTCAGATTCACTTAATAAAACTAAAACTTTTATTTTAAATGCACTTGATCACACTTAAGCCTTTGTTGATCTTTGAGTTTTTGGACCGCTTAGGGTCTAACGAAATGACAGGGTTGCCAAACTCCACAAAGATCGGCATTGTCGATTTTTTGAAAGTGTTGTATTTTTGTTGTATTTTATATTTATATTTCAGCAGAATTTTGTTTTTTACTGTATATTGTACACAAATAAAACAAAATTATTAGCTGAATTCACATTCGTTCCGTTGCTGTTTACTTAACTATTTGTATTTGATTTTTTATATTTCGTATAAAAAAAAATAAAATACTAAAATTAATATTTGTAATCTTTGTCGCGTAAATTAACTGTTTGGATTGTTTTGTCTTTGTATTTTTGTTAAGTCTAATATCGTAAAGTAGACAAAAATTATATTTGATCAAATTCATATTCGTCGCATGAATTCTGATGCTTCATAATATTTTCTTTTAATTCTACTGTTTATTATCACGTTAATCTTATATAATGTTATGTTTGGAAGAATTCTCTCTTGCATTCATAACCTAATTCGCGTTTTATTAATATGTGTTTTATCAGCTGATGATTTTAATCTGTAGCTGAAACGAATTTCCAAATATGTTTACCTGCGATCGGTTATCCGTGCGTCATGCGGATGTGCCCCTCGGTCGGTTGGGCGGGTTAGTAAAACCGCTGGAATTCGTCGTAAATAAAAAAAAAAAAAAAAAAAAAAAAGCCGAAGAAAGTCATTTTTCAATTCTGCTTCGAAACTGGGCGTAAATGTTTTTCAAACGGACATACAGCTTCCAAAACTTCCTAAGCAGACATCACGTTCACATTCTGGCTCTTCATGCGATGAAGAGTTTTTTATATCTTGTATTGGGGTTTAATTCAAAATATATCATGGGCAAATATGAACGTCAGTTCAATCGGTTGTGCGAATAAAAAATCTGCTCTCATGAAATCAATTTTTTATATCGGAAATTCTACTCTAAAAATATTGAAACAGCCCCGAGGTTTCGTGCGATAGTACAGTGACGCGTTTGCATAGGGCTCGCGATCACTTGCTTGGACACTTTTGTGAAATTTAAAAACAAAACGAAAATTTTTGCCAAATAAAATCACAATTCGAATTCGCTTCATCAACAAAAACTTTATCCCGCGCAACATATCTGCTAAAACATTACACATTCTTTATAAACAAAATATAATCAGCTGATCCACTGACAGCAAAGTCAACACAGCGTTGACGTTAAAATTCCCTCGGAAAAAAATATCCCAAAAAACATCTGTTTGCAGCGATCAGCGAGTACACAAACCGCATCGCGCCATCTATGCGTCGCTTTTCTAATTAGGGTGACCAGAACCTTAAAAACGCGAAATTAGTACCAGTGTGACCGCTCGTCATGCAACGTACCCCTCCGTCATCAGTAGACAGTGGACGAAATGGTACAGCTCATCAGCAGCTGCAACTACAACAACAACTTCTGCAACCCCTGCAGCAAAAGCTTCCACAGCAAGACGGTGCGCAGCAACAGCTTCCGCAACAACAACAACAACCTATTCAAATTCCCTCGCCAGATATACAGTGGAGTTCCCATAGCGATACTGCACACGCAAACACAGGTAACTCTGTATCGTCAATTTCTTTGGTTGATACCCCTAGCAAATATATTGAAATCCCCGTAGGGCTTACCCCCATTCCTGACTCAAGTGAGACGAATAGCGGATTTTCTGAAATCGCTAATAGCATAACAAAGGTCGCTACTCGCTCCATTATTACAGGTCAAAAGAGCAAAATGTCGACAGTGCAGACAGGAATCAACATTTACTTCGCAAAGCGAGTACTATCGTCCCCCGCTAATGGGAATAGGCATTCCGCAAAAATTCAAAAGATGAATCCCGTTAAACCATCTCTCGAGCTTGGGCAAAATCGATATGCGATTCTTGCTGAAGAAAATGATTCGGATCCCAAGCCGAAATCGCAAAAACCCCCACCTATCTACCTGCGTGAGCGAAACTCTAATTCGCTCATCAAAGATATAACTCAAAATATTGGTCCTAATAATTTCCACGTGATTTCTATTCTCAGGGGACAAGTACACGAAACAAAAATCCAAATTTACAGCGAATCCAATTATAGAAAAATTGTCAATCTCTTTGATAAACTCAAAAAGAGCTACTACACCTACCAGCTCAAAAGTTCCAAAGGCCTTTCGTAGAATGCGACGAAATCAAAACTGCACTAAGCGATGAAGGCTTCCAAATAAAGTCCGTATTCAATATCCAGAATCAAAAAAAAATCCCACAACCCCTTTTTCGTGTGGAACTAGAGTTCGACTCAAAATTGCTCAAAAAAGGTGAACCCCACCCGATATACTCGCTCAGATATCTGCTACATCGCAAAATCACAATTGAAGTGCCTCACAAGCGCAGTGGACCGATTCAGTGTCATAACTGCCAAGAATACGGCCACACAAAGTCTTACTGCACTCTTCCCAGCGTGTGCGTAATTTGTGGAGACCTGCACGAAACAGGTTCGTGCACAAAAACAAAAGAGGATTCCACTATTAAAAAATGTAGTAATTGCGGTGGCAATCACACTGCTAACTATAGAGGCTGTGCAGTCCATCAAAGCTTCATAAAAAAGACGGAAAATGTGACGCAAAAACATGAAACATGGAAAACCCAAAAATTTCCTCCGCTATCCGCTGCACAATCCTTCGCAAACCCACTTACAAAACAAGGCGTTTCCTACGCCAGTGCCTCAAAAAGCGGTCACTCTGCCACTGTGCACGCGCAACCTGCTCCTCCTAGTAGTAGCCTTGAACAAACTCTACAAATATTCATGCAAAATATGTCTCAATTTATGTCTGGTATGCAAGATATGATGCAAGAAATGATAAAGAATCAAAGTCTTTTACTACAACATCTCATGTCTAAGCCATGAATGGTTTAAAAATATCATTCTGGAATGCAAACGGCCTGTGTCATCACAAACTAGAACTTCTCGAGTTCTTGAAAGAGTCCAGCATAGACGTTATGCTAATTTCTGAAACACACTTCACTGAAAAACACTTTTTCAATTTACCAGGATACAGACTCTATGACACAAAGCATCCAAGCGGAAACGCTAGAGGTGGAACCGCCATTCTCATTAAAAGTCGTATAAAACATTACGCTCTCCAGAATTATTGCACAGAATATATCCAAGCGACAAGTATTTCTCTCGATGAATACTTAAAAGGCCTAACATTAACAGCTATATACTGCCCGCCCAGACACAAAATATCTGAGCAACAATTCCAGACTTTTTTCCATTCTCTTGGACAAAAGTATCTCGTTGCCGGCGATTTCAACGCCAAACATTCATATTGGGGTTCTCGCCTTATATCGCCAAAGGGCAGGCTCCTGTTGAACACTGTCAACAGACTCGGTCTTGACATGATCTCTTCTGGCACGCCAACTTACTGGCCAAGTGACAGTCGCAAAACCCCCGATGTCATTGACTTTGCAGTCTTCAAAACTGTAAAAAGGAGCCAATTGTTTATTGAATCCTCTCTAGATCTCTCATCAGATCATATGCCTACTATTATCACAATAAAGTATGCGCCAAGTTCTGATAATAATAACCCACTTATTGCACATATTTAACGCGATTCTCAGAACATGTCACTACCCAGATGATTGGAAACTATCTCAAGTTACAATGATTCCCAAACCTGGAAAAGATCCCAGTAATGTGACGTCATACCGGCCTATAAGTTTGCTCTCTGTAATATCGAAACTCTTCGAAAAACTTTTAATAAAATTGATTCTACCGAAAATTCTAGAAAAACAAGTGATTCCCGATCACCAGTTTGGCTTCCGCGAAAAGCATGGCACTATTGAGCAAGTACACCGCATTGTTGACTCAATAAAAGGCACTTTCGAAAATAAACAGTATTGCTCCGCTGTTTTCCTCGATATCACCCAGGCCTTCGATAAAGTCTGGCACGAAGGACTTATTTAAAAACTACAGCATATTCTTCCCGCTAATATGCACTGTCTACTCAAAAACTACCTCACGAATAGAAAATTTGTAGTAAAATACAAAAGCTTTGTCTCCCGAAAATACGAAATACTTGCCGGAGTACCACAAGGCAGTGTCCTCGCGCCCCTGCTATATATTCTGTATACTGCAGATATGCCCAAAAGTGATAGAACTCTCATATCGACTTTTGCTGATGACACTGCTATCATGTGCTCTCACTCAAACCCAGACATGGCATCTCTATACGTGCAAAAACACTTGGACACTCTAAGTAATTGGCTACATCGATGGAAAATCAAGGTCAATGAATCCAAAAGCTGTCACTTAACCTTCACTCTAAGAAGGGGCACGTGTCCTGCTCTGAAGATAAACGGCCAAGTCGTCCCTGAAAGTTCCGAAACCAAGTATCTTGGAATGCATCTCGATCGCCGACTCACATGGCATAAACATATTGAATCCAAAATCACTCAGATCAAATTAAAGCAATTGGAACTGAATTGGCTAATCTCAAGGGCATCAAAGCTAAATCTCACATACAAAGTCCAAATATACAAAAGTATAATAAAACCCCTATGGACATATGGAATTGAACTCTGGGGCACTGCCTCTCCCTCGAACGTGGAAAAACTCCAGAGAGTCCAATCTAAAATCCTGAGACAAATTGCCAGAGCCCCTTGGTATATAAAAAATACTAACATCCACAGAGACCTGAATATACCTGCAGTAAAAGACGAAATTCCGAAATTTACCTCGAAGTACAAGCAGAAGCTCATGTTTCAACCAAACATTCTAGCTAGAAATTTACTGAGACCTCTGAATCCCTCACGTCTCAAACGAAACTAATATATTCCCCATATATTAGTTACGATAACTCTACATTGCCTAAATCAATGGATATAGGGCAAATAGTTTTAATCTGAATATTATAAAAATAAGCTGAATTTCTGAATTTTTGAAAAATCATTGTTAGACCTAAGTTATTATTAGATGATTCAATTGAATAAAACTACTAACAAAAAAAAAAAAAATAAATGTTCTAAAGTCAAAAAAGTTTAAATTTTAAAGTAAAAGTAAAAGAAAATTTAACTAAAATTTATATTTTAAAGTTGTTATTGCACTTATGAAAATAGAAGCTTTCTTCAAAATGAGTGCTCGATGGCCCGATTGGGTTAGTTTGGAAAGGAACCGGTCCAATGTGCATATATCGCTTATTCCCTGCAATAAAGACACAACTCAAAATTCGGGTTTTTCGAGTTATGAATGCCACTAGGATCCTCAGATATTTATCAGCATGCTGTCAAAAAACAGAATTCATATCTTTAATTTTTGATGTATTTTAACCTTTTTTAAAAACATTCCAAGTGCTGAAATCCATATACAATACGGAAATTTTAAATTTAAAATCATGATATCCCAACAATATGATTTTTTAGTTGTGTCTTTCAGGGAATGAGCGATATATCGAATTGCTAACATTTTCAGATGTTTCTTCTTGGTTTTGCTTCACCTAACCATGTTAATAATAATAAAAGGGGATTTGCACTGTGACCGTTGGTCTTTTGTGACCTAACCATGTTAATAAATTGGAAAATCTTCATGAATATCTGGTGGATAAAATATAAATGTCTGGAGTAGGGATTGGAATCCCGGCTTTATTTCAGTTCCGACTATTTCATGTACAATTTGCATATTTTAAGTATGTGGAAAGATGCAGCAGAGATTCTTTTGTAATATGATTTTCGACCACTTGCGAGATATTGGCCAATATAATGTTAATTTGTTTTAAAGTTTAAAAATCCCCTTTTTATTAAAAAAAACTAGAAAGAAACTGCGATTTTTTGTTTATTTTTATTCATTGATTCCTCCACTGCAGTCTTGAAAGTGCTGCTGTATTGCAATGGTACATATTTTCGTACAATAAAACACCAACTCCCGATTTTATTGGCAATGATTTTAATAACAGACTGATTGCATTATCCATGATCTGATGTCACTGGGATGTTACGATTGATCCTCCAAAAGGTTATCAATATAAAAGCTGGGGTCAAAACTAGAATCAAAAATATGCTTTAAAAAAATATATTTTATTCAAAATTCATGTTGTTTCGATAAAATTTTGAAATTTTTCATCCGCCATCTAGAGTTTTGAAGTTCTAACATCAAATTGAAAATCAGAGAAATTTTGGGAAATTTTAAACTTTTTTCATCCCTATATGGGTGAGAGATTACCAAAAAAAGATTTGGCAAAAAGTCAATTTTGAAATTTGTGTTACATATCGCTTTTACCCACTCGCCCCTTCAATTCAAAGTAGCGAATATCACTTTGTAAAAATATCTTAGTGCAATTAACAAAATAGTTTCTACAGCTATTCGCTGTATTTCGATTTATTCGGCACGTGGGATGAAATGCATCACTGCATTAATATTGATTGGAAAACGCTTGACAAGATATCAGGGTTGCAATTATTTACTTAAATTCATATGAAGATCTTGGAATAACTATTGATCCCAAACTTTGTTTCAACACGCATGTGAACAAAACTATCGACAAAGCAACTTGTGTTCTAGGCTTTATTAAACGCTGGTCAAAGGAGTTTGATGATCCTTATATCACTAAACTTTTATATATTTCTCTTGTTCGTCCTATTGTGGAGTACGCATCTTTGAGTGGTGCCCTCGTTATAACTGTTACATCAATGCCATAGAATCAGTACAGAAACAGCTTTTAATTTTTTGTTTACGTGGATTACCTTGGAATCCAAATCGAGGTTAGCTACTCCGAAAACCCCCTATACCGAGTTTCAATTATATCAAACCACGGCTTCAATTTTGTCCACATACAATTGTATTCTATCCCATAGTGCACCGCCTACTTTCGAAGCTAAATGCGTTTTTCCTAAAAATGATACCAAAACGTGATATTGCAAAACGGGTCAATGTTTTGAAAACCTGGTTTTTGCGTAATATCTTGCAAACGATTGGATGCACTGTGTGCCGCGAAATTTCTCCTCCGCTAGAATTTTGGGGTCTGATAGAATTTGGGTCCTGATCAAAATGGCATTATTGGTGCCCCTCACAACAAGTTCAAAATTTATTGGCAAAATACAAAAAATGCAAGAAATGCAAAATTTTGTATGTGTATCTTTTCTAAGTCGAATTTAAAACATGTTTGTCGTTTACATAAATATAAACAATATTCACTAGTTGGGACAGTTCTATCTTATTGATGTCCTTCAGTATATTAGAAAAAAAAAGAGTAAAAAACAAGTTTTTTAAAATATAACCCTTTAACCGACTAAAAAGCAGAAAATAAATTTTCTTTAAATTAATTTCTGCAATTTCGATTTAAAATTAAGGGTTTTTGCTACTTTGCTCCTAATATCATTGCAAATTTTGAAGTAGCCAAAAACCCTTAATTTTAAATCGAAATTGCAGAAATTAATTTAAAGAAAATTTATTTTCTGCTTTTTAGTCGGTTAAAGGGTTATATTTTAAAAAACTTGTTTTTTACTCTTTTTTTATTTTCCCCTTTTTTTTAAAAAAAATTTTTTTTTCGGTGTATTTCTTTCCCATTTATATTTTGCCCGAATAGTTTTTCTTCTTAAATTTTTACATTTAAAAAATTTTTTTTGGTTTAAAAAAAAAAATTGTTCGCCCCTTTTTTCCCCCCTTTTTTTTTCCTTTTTTACTCTTTTTCCCCAATGCTAGCCTAAGTGAAAAATTTCAGCCCTGTAGCTTAAAAAATGCGAAAGTTAGAACTTTAAATTGGCTCCATTCCGCTCCCCTTTGCCCCCACACCCCCCCTTTCCAAAGGGTATAAAAAAATCATTTTGTCAATAAGAACCCACCTACCAAATTTCATCATTGTAGCTTGAAGGAATCGGAAGTTATGTCATGTTTAAAAAAAAAAAGTTTGAGTCCCCCCACGGCCCCCTACGCCTCTGATGGACCCCAAAATTTAATAGAATGCATTGTCACCGGAGTTCTATCAGTGTTCCAAATTTCAGCTCTCTAGCTCATGTGGAAGTGTATGAAAAAGCTCGCCGCAGATTTGAGGATATATATATATATATATATATATATATATATATATATATATATATATATATATATATATATATATATATATATATAGTCCGCCCAAAGCAAGTTAATATAAGGGTTATAAAAAGGACTTAATTTTCGCCCCAAAATGCCATCTCAGCAAAACTTCAATATCATGGTATCTAAAAGTGCTTTAAAGGAGTGGTTGGTCACTATGGAAAGGTGAAACGTTAACCTACTAGTGTCGCAGCAACAACAACAGCAAGGCGGCAGGGCAAGACTCGTGTCGAACTTGAAGTATATGCAGCCTTTCACTGACTCTACAGTCATTCATCGGAGCAGTGACTAAAGCAATTGAGGATCACCCTGGGAGTGCAGAGGATGTCAAAATGTGGTTAGGAACCATAAGATTCAGGGGGCAACGAAAAATGTGTTGACCATAAACCCCCCTGCAACGTGGGAAGATTGCAAGACGAGACTAAAACCGCACTACAAGCCATCGATGAACCAGATGGTGCACGCAGAGAAAAAACATGGTTGACCCAATCATATTTTAAGGGGAACATATTATGATTGGCGAAATTATTGCACCAACCATCCACATGATTGGAAACTGAAAATGTACATGGTTGCTGCCAAAATGTACATGATTGGAAAATAAAAATGTACATGGTTGCAGCCAAAATGTAGATGATGGTTACAATCATGTAAACCAATTTTTAGTTAACTTTTATTTAAATTTCAATATCTACTTTTTAATTATTTTAAATTATATTATTAATATTTCAATGTAATATTAGTTGATTGTTATATTATATTAAAGAAAAAAAGTTCATATACATTTTTTTTTATTTACTTACGTTTGGCCGTGCCGAGATTTGAACCGGGACTCTTGGGTTGCTGACGAAGCGCGTTAGCATGTTTAGCTATTACTGCCTTGCATTTATTATGTTCTAAATCCATACATATACTAATCATATGACATTTTCGTGAGTATTCATTCAGGCCAACCATTATATGATTGTCATTATCATTATTGAATATCCAATCATGTTAATTATTGCCTGCATCATATTATGATTTCTGAAATCATTCGCTTTGTCACCCCAACCATAAATGCTCGCTACAATCATAATATTATTGTAGCAAAAAATGTATGATCTCTGCGATCATGCTCCAACCATGTTTTTTCTCTTCGTGTGATAACAAGAGAGATCTTCGAACTAAAAGTAAGAACAATATTGGAATTACAGCTATGACGGACATATTCAGTGGTATGCTGGTTCAAAGAACAAAACAGTTAGTAGTCACTGGCTTATGCCATTATTAAAAGGTTCTAATTAAATAAAATTAACAGGTTCTAATAAGAGCCAACAACAAAACAAGAGGGAGAACAATTGGCAGCCAAGTTCCCAGCCACAAACTAACAGGGTACACAATTTTAATACCAATCCAAGAACTAACAGCCAACAAAATAGACCAAGACCAGAACCTATGGACGTAGATATTTTAAGCAGACCAGAAACAAACACTGTTGAAGACGAGTTTTTTACAAACTAGCCTCGGACGATATTGAAATATTAATAGCATTGACATTTCAGACAGAAAAATACATAGCTTTAGTAGATATGGGGTCTACCAAAAGCATATTAAATGAAAATAATTTTAATAAAAATAAATTCAAAATACTAAGTAACATAATAAGATAGTAGCAACGTCATGTCCAACAGAATTAAGGTACCCTGAAAATGACAGAATGAAATGGATTGCAATAGCATTAGAAAAACCATATGATTTACTGATAGGAATGGATTGGATCAAACGAAATGTAAAATAAATAAATATGGGAAAGCAGGAAATTATTATGTCTAATGGAGTGAGTCTTCCATTTTTATCCAAAACCATCCAGGAAGTTAATATCAGACTGGGGAAATTGAGCGACCATTACAATTACCATTACCATTACAGGTAATGAAATTTTATTACATTACCATTACCATTACTGCAATGGTAATTGTAATGGTAATGGTAATCAAGTAATGAAAATTTCATTGCAATGGTAATGAAATTACCATTACTTCATTGCGATAGTAATGATAATGAAGTAATGAAATTTCCATTACTTCATTACTTCATTACCTATCTGCCCCAATTGCGTTTTTGTCACTTTTTGGGCAAATCATGCCAAGTTTAATTGTAGCTACCAGCAAGTGTGTCCATGGTCATTTTATGGATGATTCATGTCAGTTGCGATTAGGACAGCTTCTGAGTGCGTCCTTGGACATTTTTCGGGTGAATCATGTCAGTTGGGATTAGGCCAATGTCCAAGGACGCACTCAGAAGCTGTCCTAATCCCACCTGACATGAATCATCCATAAAATGTCCAAGGACGCACTTAGAATCTGATCGAATCCCATCTGACATGATTCACCCAAAAAGTCCAAGGACGCACTCAGAAGCTGTCCTAATCCCAACTGACATGAATCATCCAAGCTACAATTAAACTTGGCATGATTCGACCAAAAAAGGGCAAAAACGCAATTGGGGTAGATAGGTAATGAAGTAATGAAGTAATGGAAATGCGTAATGAAAATTTCATTACTTTACAAGTCTGGTTAATATGTTAGAAGTAAGCGGAGAACAACACCTTCAATTAGACTATTTACAGAAGAAAGAAAGGACCATTGTTGAGAAATTAATTAAAAAGTATAAGAAACTTTTGTTGACTAGCACAAACACCGTAGTTCATAAGATTAATACAACAACACCAGAACAAATAAATTCTAGACTTTACCGGTATCCTTTAGTATCGTATAAAGACATCTAGATGACTGCATTTGTCGCACCTGCAGGATTGTATGAATATGTTCGTATGCCGTTTGGTCTATAAAATGCCCCGGCTACTTTCCAGAGATTAATGAATGAAATTTTGCGAGAATACATAAATAAAATTTGTGTAGTATATCTTGAGTATTTTCAACAACGTTAGAAGAACATGAAAAATCCTTGAGCATAATATTTTCTAAACTGGAAAAACATAATTTGAAAATTCAAACAGACAAGTGTAGTTTTTTAAAAAGAGATACGGAATTTTTAGGACATATTTTAACAACAGATGGGTTAAAGCCAAATCCACATAAGATAAAAGTCATTCAAGAAATGGAAATACCAAAAACTAACAGACAAAAGGATTTCTAGGAGTGACAGGATTTTACAGAAAATTTATTAAAGATTATTCGAAAATTGCCTATCCTATGATTAAATATCTAAAAAAGGACAATAAAATAAATGTTAACTACCCCCAATACATAGCAGCATTTGAAAATTTAAAAAGTGCAATTACTTCACAACCAATTTTAAAATTTCCAGAATAAACCAGGATAAACCATTCGTAGTTACAACCGATGCAAGCGATCATGCTATCGGGGCAGTGTTGGCACAACAGGGACATCCGGTTTGCTATGTATCTTAATGATCATGAAAAAAACCAGAGTACCACTGACAAACAATAATTTTTGCTGTGAATTACTTGAAATAGTAACTGATTATGCACCAATAAAGTTCTTTAACACTAAATATAAAGGAAATTAGTTTTTTCAGAGACATCAAAGGTGGTTATTGAAACTGCAGGAGTTCTACTGCGAAATTGAGTATTTACGAGGTAAAGAGAATTATGTAGCAGACTTTTTAAGCAGGCTAGAAAACGAAAAAAAATTAATAATGAAATTACTGTAGAATCAAATTTGGAAATTTGGGACTCTAATAGAATACACTCAGCAGATGAAAACCATTTAGATCACATAAGTATCAAGGAGGAGATAGTAAACAAATATTGAACCCAAATTATAGTCACTTATAATCCAGAAGCTGAAATGCAAATATTGCATAAAGGAAAAATTATTGGAATTAATCCAAATGAAGATGAAAGTTCTATTAATAAAATTTAATTTTGTCAAAAAGAATCCACCTACCAAATTTCATCATTGTACCTTGAAGGAATTGGAAATTATGGCATGTTAAAAAAAAGGGTTTGAGTCCCCCCACGGCCTCTGATAGACCACAAAATTCTTGTCACCGGAGTTCCAAATTTCAGCTCTCTAGTTCTCTAGCTCATGTGGTAGAATGAAAAAGC
The DNA here is from genome assembly GCA_951394025.1 of Heteromyza rotundicornis. Taxonomy (NCBI): domain Eukaryota; kingdom Metazoa; phylum Arthropoda; class Insecta; order Diptera; family Heleomyzidae; genus Heteromyza; species Heteromyza rotundicornis. The sequence continues at coordinate 30,094,534 of OX596012.1, forward strand.
TCAGATTCGAGGATATATATATATATATATATATATATAGTTAAGCAAGTTAATATAAGTGTTATAAAAAAGGAAAGGTTGGACTTTTTTCAGAATTTACAGATGCAGCTTACTACAAAATTCAGTTAATCTTAATTTCAATGTATTCTGAAGATAACAACTTAAAATTCGTTAATTTATTTATTTACGCTTATTACAAGCTTATATAACTACTTATAGATATAACAGTGGTGATCTAATATAAGCTTAAAAAACTAAATTAATATAATGGTGATTGGGATTTGGATTAGAGAGATTAAGAGATTGAATTTCTAAGGGTATATTTGTTTAAATGGAAATCAAAGCAATTGGACATATTATTAACCATGTGAAGCATTCTGGACATTGGTTCATTATAGCCATAATCAGTGCGGTGGAAGGTAATATTAAATAAAGGTACAGATCTAAGGTTACGTGGGTTAGTATTAAGGGAGATCAACTGGAGTAACGCGGGACAGTCAACGGTACCTGATAGAAGTTGATGGATAAAGAGTATATCGGCAGTTTGTCGACGAGTTTCCAGGGCTGGTAAATTTATTAATTTTAAGCGGTCAACATAAGGGGGCAAGTGGAAACGGTCGTCCCAGGGAAGACCGCGTAGGGCAAAACGAATGAATCTGCGCTGTATAGCCTCAATTCTCATGGAGTGAGTAGGTCTAAAAGGAGACCAAACTTGGCTAGCGTATTCAAGTATTGGTCTAACAAAGGTAAAGTAAAGTGATTTCGTAACATATGGATTAGTGAATTCCTTGGACAAATGCTTAACAAAACCCAAGGCAGAATTTGCTCTTTTTACTATATTATCAATATGGGAGCGAAAATTAAGTTCTCTGTCGCAGATAACGCCCAAGTCACTCAATTCTGTCACTAGTGGTACAGGCTCGTTGCAAAGTAGGTACGTTCTGGGAGGTGGAGGAAGACGTTTACGGGAATATGTTATAGTTTGGCACTTGGTGACATTAAGCATTAGGAAATTTTTCGTACACCAAGTTGAAAACCTATTTAAATCAGATTGTAATGGCGGAGAATCTGATGTAGTTGATATAGTTCTAGAGATTTTCATGTCGTCAGCATAGACTGATAAATGAGAATTTCTGATGACATAATCCACATCGTTTATTGTCAGGACGAATATTAAAGGACCGAGATGGCTACCTTGGGGGACACCAGATGTAGCGATAAAGGGATCGGATATAGAAGATCTGAAAGTAACCATATATTTTCGTTCTTCGAGATAAGATTTGATCCACATGATAAAACTTGGTTGGAAGCCATAGGCTTTAAGTTTAAGATAGATAATTTCATGCGAAATGGTATCGAAAGCCTTGCTGAAATCGGTAGCAATTACATCGACTTCTTTACCGTCTTCTAAAGCACGAAGAGTTCTAGAAACGAATTCCGTTAGGTTTGTGGTGGTCGATCTTCCTTTCAGAAATCCGTGCTGAGCCGGGGAGACAATAGTTTTGCAATGGAAGAACATAGTATCATAAATAATGCTTTCGAATAATTTAGGTATACAAGAGAGTTTAGCTATAGGTCGATAATTTAGAATGTCATTCTTGCATCCTTTCTTGTGAAGAGGAGTAATGTAAGAATTCTTCCACATTGTAGGGAAAACTCCTTGTGCGACAGAAGATTGAAAGAGAGCGGTGAGGGGAGCTGCCAGGGCAACGGAACATTTTTTCAAGACAATTGACGGTAGGCCATCAGGGCCAGGAGAGCATTCATTCTTAAGTTTTCCTATCTTTTCTTCTACCGATGTAATTGATATGTTAGCCGAATACATTGAAGTTTGAGAACATGTGGACATATAAGAAAAATAATCAGTATCAGGTACTGAATTATGGCAGGCGAATGACTGGCTAAAGAATTTAGCAAACATGTTTGCAATTGATTTGGGGTCGGCTGAGGATATATCAGAAAGTTTTAGTGTGGACGGGAAACCATCTGATTTTCTCTTAGTATTGATAAAGTTGTAGAAACGCTTAGGGTGAATTACATTGATAATTTCTGACAGTGTGGAACGAGTTGCAGTAAGCTCGTCGCTGATGTCGTTGATTTTGTGAAACAATACTTCCAACAAAGGGTCTGTGTGTGTAGAAGTGGCTGGAGCATTAGAGGGTGATTGAAGGGAAATATCGATACTTGTACGTAACGACTCAAAGTTGGCATTCATTTTTTCGTTTTCCAGGAAAAGTTTTGCTTGCCGGCTATCAAGTGATGTTATGCGTTTTTCAATGTTATCTAATACACTTGCCTTTTCAGGATTTAATTTTGACAACGATGATGTTAGGTTGTCGAACGACCTGGCCATATCATTGAAGCTTTCATCATTTGTCATCGCTTGATTTTTAAGTTTTGAAAGAAGATCATCCTTTTCTTTATTCAGGCTAGCGATGTATCCGACTATGTTGTCATACATACACTTGAGTAGCTGTTCCATACTCTGGCAATCACTGCATATGAAGTGCTTCTCCATGTACGTGTTGTACCAGTCTCTAGGAGCATCCATGCAAGCACCATGTAGTTTCCTATTGCAGAAAGCTTTGCAGATAACCCATTTCGAGGTATTATCAAAAGCGCAACAATTTGCCAAACTGCACTTGAAATTGAAACTCATTGTGAATCACCCAAAAAATTGTTTCAAAAATTGGGTCAGCCGGGCACGTCGATGACCGATAAAATTGTCGAATTGCACTTTTTAGTTTATTGACTTATTCAGTTTATTGGGACAGCAGCGCACGTCGGTGAACGGTAAAATTGTCCAATTGCACTTTTCAGTTTATTGACTCAAATGGTTTTTTAATTGACGCGAAACAAAATTCATAAATTTCAAATTGCGGTTATTGCACTTTTTCAAGTCGCGGTATTAATTTGTAAATTTATGCGCTCGAAAGAAAACACGTCTTATCAGGTGAAGGTATACTTGTCACATTAAGTGTACTAAAATGGCAACAGAAATAGAAGAAGAAGAAGAACTACATAAGCAGTTATCTCTTTACCTTATTAAGGAGTCTATGCACAGTGGTATAAATGAATGTTATTAAAAATTAAAAGATAAAATTTATTTTCTCAAAAGAACACATACAGTATATTGCATAACAGATCGAAATTGGAGAGCAAAGAAAACCATAATTATGGAACATTTTTCGAAGTTTGGTAAATCAAAGAAAATTATAATGGATAATGAATTTTAGGCACAACAATTGATGCAGATGGTTATTGGAAACTATAACGATCGATATCACTCTACAATCAAATGTACTCCTAGAGAAGCAAAAGAAACTGTAGAAATTGAAAAATTACAAGATAGGATAGACCAAACGAAGAACTATATAATACACAAAAGAATTTTAAACAGAGAAAATTACGTGGAGAAAAGAACAACGGGACCTATTAGAAATTATAAAAGGCTTAGGCATAAAGATACAATCCTTATTATATATACAATCCTTTATTAAATGTACATTAGACCGGTTCAAAAACTTAGGAACTGTCCGATAGGGCCAGTTTGGTTCCTTTGCATATAAAAATGACTTATGTGAAGTTTGGAATTTTGGTGCAAGAAAGCTTAGTATGAAAAACTGATGGAGCGGCCATCAGACTTTTACGCCAAAAAGCTTTTTATTAATTTACTGTGAAAAATTTTATTATGCAGATTTTTTTAAAAAAATCACGTTTCATAAGAATTTTGTACAAAACATTATTTTGAAGAAATTTTGAGCTAAGTATTTGTTTCTAATTTTACGGCTTAATTTTATTTCGAAGCATATTTAAAATTTAGATATATTAATATTATCGCTTCTGTGAAAAATGGAAATGCAATTTGTTTTGTATTGTTCGCAGTGAATTTGGGTAAACATTTTTAAATTTTCGGTTTTTTAGTAAGTAGGAGTTTGTAATTTGTGCTATGTTCGTTATTTATGTACACAAGGTGACGAAATTTAAGAACAAAAATTGTGTCAATAAATTTTTAATTTAAAAAAAATTTTGTGTAGTTCAACTAAATTAGACTTTTAAAGAACAAATAATTTTCGCAAAAATTTCATTTAAAAAAATGAATTGAAAATTTTTTTTTGTTTTTTACGTAAAATATTCAATTTTGGGAACATGTTTGGGTTTTAAGGTGTATATAATTTTTAAACTTCCTGCAATGGGGCCCATACAAGTCAACATTTGAAAATGCTGTAATAGCGCTCCCACACAATGTTTTCCAACGAAATTTGGCAAATGGCTTCATGGTTTCAACTCTAAGCTAAATTCAATACATCGGCGTAATTAGGCAAAGGGGCGTGGTACCGCCAATACAATTCAATACTTCAGTGTCATTATTGGGCTCCCATTGAATATTCTTCAACGGGAAATGGTTCTATGCCTTCAATGCAACATATTGGAATTGGACAGCGGGGCGTGTCACTTCCCATATAATTCAATATTTTACACTTGGGCTCCTAATGAACATTTTTCAACGGGAAATGATTTTATGCTTTCAATTCTAAGTTCAATGTTACATATGGTTGGAATTGGACAGCGGGGCGTGGCACTTTTCATACAATTCAATATTTCAAAATGCTACACTTGGGCTCCCAATAAAAATATGTGACAAATGTTTTCATTAATTCGAATTTAATTATAACCTTAAAGGCAAAAAGAACTTTTTTACGGCCAGCAAAGCGGACCGGGCCCTGCTAGTTTAACAATAAATGGCGAATTATTGAAGTTTTGTGTATACATCCAAAAGACTTTCTTCTCTGGTTTTACTACGCACATAGAAACCCTTTCAGTTGTGCGTATTAAAACAGAAGGAAAAAACCAAATACGCGTGGCTGAAAGAAAACCACAACAATAAACGCACAAGTGTTCATGTCACACATTCCTTCGCTTATCCCACAAAAATGGAAATTGCTTGTTTATGGTTTACATTGCTCCAGTCGATGGTCAATGCTGGCGCAGCGAATTTCATAAGGAAAACAATGCGCGAACTAAAAATGTGTGGTGTCTGAAAACCACACTTATTTTTGTGCGCAATTTCTTGCTGCTGCGCGCCTTGATCTCGGCGATCATGTCGCGTGCGTGCGTAGACGACCTGTTTACATGTAGAACAGATAGGAGGGCCCCAATTTTCTTGCTGCGTGGGAATTTGCGTGTGTGTTTGGTTGTCTAACAAATTCTTTCTTTGCGATGATTTTTTAAGTTGATTTTTTAAGTTGACGCACAAGTGGTCGTCTACACATTCCTTCGCATATTCGTGCCTTTTAACCAGTGATGGCATTTAACGCGTTAAATTTGGCGTCAAAAATTTGTTAATTTGAAAATTAATTTAAAAAAAAAATGTTTAATGCTACAAATTTTATTATTTGCAAATTAGATCGGTTCTTTTGTTGAAAATAAGTAATAAAAATTACATTCAAGAGCTTGACGTTCCATATTTTTAATAATATATCACAATTTAAAATTTCACCGCAAACTTTAAGTCGCACATAGCATCAAATTGAATATTTTACGTAAAAAACAAAAAAAAATTTCAATTCATTTTTTTAAATTAAATTTTTACGAAAATTTTTTGTTCTTTAAAAGTCTTTTTTTAAAATTAAAATTTTATTGACACAATTTTTGTTCTTAAATTTCGTCACCTTGCGTACATAAATAACGAACATAGCAAAAAAATGTTTACTCAAATTCACTGCGATTAATACAAAACAAATTGCATTTGCATTTTTCACAGAAGCGATAATATTAATATATCTAAATTTTAAATATGCTTCGAAATAAAATTAAGTCGTAAAATTATAAACAAATATTTAGCTCAAAATTTCTTCAAAATAATGTTTTGTACAAAATTCTTATGAAACGTGCTTTTTTAAAAAAAAATCTGCATAATAAAATTTTTCACAGAAAATTAATTAAAAGCTTTTTGGCGTAAAAGTCTGATGGCCGCTCCATCAGTTTTTCATACTAAGCTTTCTTGCACCAAAATTTGTTCTCGTTCACTTTGCACGGCTTCTTCATGCAAAATTTTTTCCACGGCTTTTTCGCAAACACATTTTGTTCAGGGCTTTTTCAATCTGAGGGTGTCATATCTAATTCCATATGTTTTAACTTATTCCAAAAAAGTTGTATAAAGGATCCTTTAGTAAGTGCATATAATATTTTCATTTTTATTTTTCCAAATAAAGTCAAAGTTAAAATTTTTTTTACAAATTTTTTGATTAGACAGAAGAAATTTTTTAAATTCAAAGGTACAATAACTGAAAGAGCCTTTCACTATACAACTTTTTTAGAATCGGTTAAAAAATATGGAATAAGATATGTCAGATCTATTAAAGAAAAAAAGGGATGTTAAAATCCAAGCTTGCCTTCAGCTACCAGAAAATTTTAAAATATAAGAAAATTTTGATTTGAATTGCAATTATTGGCAAAATTAACAGTGTTACATTCAAACCGACTTCATATTTGAGATCAGCCCCAAATTAACTAATATATAAAGTGTCATCAGAATCCGAGCACTATTTCAAATGTTTTTCAATTTTGTATGGGGAAAAAGAAGTGCATTCCGCGCCGACTTTTCGTTATCCGATTGGCTCCAAACTTCACATAAGTCCGTTTTATATGCAAAGGAACCAAACTAGCCTAATCGGACCATCGAGCACTGATTTTGAAGAAAGCTCCATACGATTCTGAACATGTCTAATGTACATGTTTCAAATATTAAAATACCATTAAAATTCACAGGTTTACACCTTCATAGCTGTGTTCTTAATGACAGTGGCAGCGACACAGGTGAATCGAATTGATGAAGACACAGGATATCTGAAAATAAAACTTGAAATAATTTATCAGACAAATACCGCAGTGCACATCATTGATCCAAATGAGATAAATTACATACCCAGCCAATAATTTTATCGTTAAAGAGCTCGTAAACGAAGATTTTTTTCGATCGAAAAGCGGAAAAAACAATCCTAGGCGACACACGATAACGATACGTATACGAGTCCGACTTCGTTCTTAATTTTGCATCGAAACGAGTTATCGTTATCGTACAAAAAAGTGCTAGTTAACGAATTCGTTAACGATGTCGTAAACGATCATCATTACAATATTTTAAGCAAATCTAAAAAAAAATATTTTTTTCAACTTGGAATTTTTTTACTTAATTTTTATTGGCCGATAATTTTTAAAAACTTGTTCACTGAGTCGGACCCGGGATTGAACTCACGTCCTCCGGATTTTAAAGTATATGTCGAGCGCTTAACACATTCGCCTAACTCAGCCATTATTGAACAAGCGCTTAAAAGTATAACTTAAAAAACGTTTTAAAATTGTTTTCCTAACAGTTAGAAAAATACTGATTCTAAAAATAGAAATTACATTGCTGAGAAATCGTTATACAACTTTTTTCTAACAGTTAGAAAACCTTTGGATCTAAAAATAGCTTTTCAAAACGATAATTTCGTTCGTTAAAGTACTCGTAAACGAAGTCGTTAAAGAATTCTTTAACTAAGTCGTTAACGATTTCAATTACGAAGTCGTAAACGATATTACGAAGTCGTAAACGATATTACGACTATCGTAATATACGAGTGAATGTCGGACTTTTCTCGAATATTTTTGATCGAGAAAAGTTCCTAAAATACGATCTTCGTAAAAAGTTCGTTCAGTTATTGGCTGGGTACTTACCGAAATAGAAACTAACGTACAAAAAGTAGATATTGATAACAGATACATACTTAATGCGGAAATTGACTCTATTCCAGTGGCTGGGGGGTGGGTCTGTGCCCCCCCAAGGAAATTAAAATTGAAAGAAAAAGTGAAATATGAGTATATATTTTATTGAATGTTTGTTCTACAATAGTTTACACATCGAAATCGTTGCATACAAATTTTGACAGTTCATTTACGCTTGCTTAAAAATGTTCAGCTTTGCAGTTTACACTGAATTTCTATCGTTATATGAAGACCAATATTTAAGAATTTGTTAATACATACAGCAAAAATTTGTTTCGATACAAATTTTTTTAGTAAGAAACCATTAAAATTTATTGGCTTACAATTTTTATTACAACATACAACAAAAATTTGTTTCGATACATATTTTATAGTAAAAAAACCTTTTTTCGTTGAATTTGTTTTTTTTCATTTGGAAACAAAAAAAAACATATTAAACACAAAAATAAATTTTAAAAATGCAAGATTGCATGTTTAAAAAAAATAAATATTAGCTTGAGCGCACAACTGACAAGGGCTCTTATTTTCCAAAATTAGTATTACGAATGCAGTATTACAAGCAAAAAAAAACACTGTTTGGCTCTGCTCAAGCTGCCTCTATAAGGCACAACATTCATAACACGATTGGGAATTCTTCTTTCTTTGAATCCCAACGATTCAACTGAAGATGCGCGAATAATAAATTGCACAAGTTGGTGAAAATTCCAATTTAACCACCAATTGCGGTAAAAGAACATTCAATTTCTGTAAAACAACAATTATTTTCGGTTATTAAAACTATTTTTTTTACCCATTTTTTATCGGTAAAAAACTACCTACGAGCTCGGTTAAAAAATTAACAATTTTCATACAATTGTCAAGCAAAATGTGCATGCTTTCGGGTAATAGTTTCTGTAGTTTGGATATCAGTCCTCTATGCCATACCTTATCAAAGGCTTGGGTGATCTCGAGGAATACTGCTGAGCAGTATTGCTTTTTTTATAACCCTTATATTAACTTGCTTTGGGTGGACAATATATATATATATATATCCTCAAATCTTATTTTACGCTAAATAAAACACACTCTTTGGCTGTTGAATTAATACTAATTTTATTCTGCAAACTTAAAAACTACAAAATTTTGATATCTTTGTTCTTCTCATTCTTGTAGGTGACTTTAATGTATTATGCTGATTATGCATATTCCCACACTACAAGAATTAGAAGAAGAAGAATTAGAAAATTGCTGGCTGTTGTGGTGGCTCAGGTGGCATCGTGACGATACTACCACCAACGCCAGAGTTAGTTTTTCTCAATTTTTACATTTACTTGTCTTTTTTTTCTTAACAATAAAAATATAAATATAACTACAACACTAGTTATGATCAAAATGGTGGTTATACTAACGCCATTTGTTATTTTTGCTTGGAATTTAATTTCGTCAATTTATTTTGCGTTGTCAACATTTTTTGTTACAATGTTTTCGAAAATTACATTTTTTATTTTGGTTTGATTAATTTCTTCTGAGTTTTGGTAAAAATATTTTTCTTGTCTGATTTTCTTATTATTATAAAAAGTTTCACCATACAATTTTAATTCACAATTACAAAATGAAATGAAATTGTTTTTATTTATATCATCACAATTTCGTAACATTTTCTCGTTTTTGATCCAAAATTTCTTCGCGGTCTTCATTGTCCAATGCGCTTAAAAAGTAAAATATTTTGAATAAAAACAATATACACTTCGAAAAAAAAATAAATTTTTTCACAAATTTGTTCTTGCCCCCTCAATTGAAGCCACTGCTCTATTCAAGCTAAAATAAAAACAATTATTCCAGGGAACATCCGACAGTCCGAAGTACTTTCAAATGGTTATTTGGTACATTGGACAATGAAGACCGCGAAGAAATTTTGGATCACTTACAAGTAACGGAAAAAAAATTCTTAATGTTATAAATTCAGTAAACAAACAGAATGTTATAAATGAACATTTTCACGAAACGTTAAGTGACAGATTTAAAATGACGGGAGCAATTAAAGAAATAAAGGAAAGACATAATGAAATAATAAAACGTTTGTTATATACTGATCAAATGACAAAATTAAAATATTTTGAAGATAAAGTCAATCAAATACAGGATAATATTGTCTCTGCTAAGCATAACATAAAACATATTAACATATTAACATATTAACAAAAAATGAAATCGAATTATATGAAATTGACTATTATAAACTAAAATTATTAAAAATATGGACTAAATGGACTATTAGAACCAAAAATTGATAATAGCTATCAAAATTCCAACTGGGAGACACGGGTACTCTTTTTTAACCCCCTCTAACAGAATCTGTCAATCCCGATCATGTGCGTTTTTTTTAGTGTCGGACGGTGTAATAGCACCAAAGTAGAAGTTGTAGACGACCAAACTCTATTAATAAAAAAATGCAAAAAACGAGAAAATGTTACAAAATTGTGATGATAGGAAGTTAATTATAAATAACAACAATTTCATTTCATTTTATAATTGTGAATTAAAATTGTATGGTGAAACTTTTTATAATAATAAGAAAATCACACAAGAAAAATATTTTTACCAAAACTTAGAAGAAATTAATCAAACCAAAATAAAAAATGTAATTTTCGAAAACATTGTAACAAAGAATTTTGACAACGCAAAATAAATTGACGAAATTAAATTCCAAGCAAAAGTAACAAAGGACATTAGTATAACAACCATTTTGATTATAACTAGTGTTGTAGTTATATTTATATTTTTATTGTTAAGAAAAACAAGTGAGTAAGTTTCAATCGGGCAAGCCGACTTATGTATACCCTACACCTACTGGGCCATATTGTATCCACCATCTTGAATTTTGTAAATTCGACATCAAATTCGAAATCAGCGACCCCAAAAACCCCCCTATACAAAATTTCATATCGTTTTGATGAAATCTTAAAATTTCGGCCGCCATATTGGTTCCGCCATCTTGAATTTTAAAGTTCCGACATCAAATTCGAAAGCAGCGACCCCAAAAAACCCCATATAAAAAATTTCACACTGTTTTGATGAAATCTTAAAATTTCGGCTGCCATATTGGTTCCGCCATCTTGAATTTTTATATTCCGACATCAAATTCGAAATCAGCTACCCCGAAAACTTCACTATACAAAATTTCATACTGTTTTGATGAAATCTTAAAATTTCGGTATAAACACGATTTTCACTTATATGGGAGGTAGGCGTGGCAGTCGACCGAATCCGCCCATTTTCAATACCAACTCCTTCTAGGGCCTAAAAAGGATAAATCCAAAATTTGGGATCCGTAGCTTTCTTCTAGCTCCTGCAATCGTGTTTACAAGAAAAGAGGACGGACAGACGGATAGACGGATATACGGACAGACGGATAGGGCTAAATCAACTCAGAAGGTGACACTGATCAAGAATACATATACTTTTCCATACCGGACACTTCTCCTTCTTGGTGTTACAAACATCAGACCAAAGTGAATATACCCATACCTCATGAGGTGTAGGGTATAAAAAGACAAGTAAATGTAAAAGTTGAAAAAAAGCTATTGAAAGAATTCATTAGAATTCTAACTCTGGCGTTGGTGGTAGTATCGTCACGTTTTCTAATTTATCTTATCCCATTGTTTCCATGATTATTAATCAACAAAAAAATAACAAAAAGTGGGTCCTGTAAAATTTCAAAAACCATACCTACGACAAATTCGCGATTAGGGGACGATATACAAAAATTATATTTGTACTAAAATTTCTGTATAAATCCATTTGGACATATTTGTGAATTTTTGAAAGATTTTTGTTTTGGATTTTCTTATTTTTTCATAATACTAAACAAGCTATCATAAAAACTATTCGAAATTGAGATTTAAGCCCAAAATGAACTCAAAAATTATTAAAAGTGTGACAAGTTTTTCAAAACTGCAGAAAACGGGTAAATTTTGTGAAAAAAAAATGGTAAATTTTGTCATGAAAAAGTGTAAATTTGATCAAATTCATCTGGCAACATTGCCTCTAAAGCACCGCAATTTTGGAATTAAGCTTAGGACACGCTTATGAATCAGTCCAGCAAAAAAAACAAGTGCATTAATTTTTAAATTTAAAAATTTACATAAAAATAGAATAAATAAGTATATTTTGTGATGAAGGGCTGCTTTTTTACCATAACTTCGCCAAAAAAATAGATCCCACTCTAAGTAAGGGCTCAAAATTTCAGAAATTTGACGTAGATAGTATTTCTTTTAGAGCATTTTGAAAAATGGATATTTTTTATAAAACCTATCTTTTTATCTTAAAAATCATAAAAAACTCCCCTTTCGCGTTACAGATATTCAGACAGACAAAGCTGGGCATTAACTAGTTAATTAGTTAATAGTTAATTAACGAAGTTAAAGTTTTGGTTACCTTCTAACGTTTCAGTTAATTTCGAAAAACATTAACTTTTTCATTTAGTTAAGTTAAATTTCTTCGATTAACTAGCATTAGTTACCTTTAACCCATTAATGACGAGAGCGAAATAATATGAACTTTTTCAAGATTTTTTCAGGATTACCTAGAATTGACCTAAGAAACGAATTACAAACTTTTTTTTTGGACCGCTTGCTGTTTGCCCACCTCTGCTCGTTACCATATGGTAACGCTCGTCACAACCCTAGCAAAATTACCTAATTTAAAATATTATTGTTTATAACTATTTTTTTTTAATTTTTGAAAGTTTGGCAATGTGTAAACATTTATTTTGTAAAAAAAATTTTAATCGACAATTTTTTTTAATTTACAAATTTTTTTCAAAATAATTTAAAAAAATGTATATAAATTCAGTATAATTTTTGATTGGAAATGATTCTTAAGCAAAGTAGTTTGTTTTTAAAAAACATGCATTTTTGCAAAAAAAAAAAAAAACTTTATAGCCCTCAGCAAAAAAGTTAGAAAAGTAGGTCAGTTTTTAACTAGGATTTTCTTGATAAGTGTCCTGGTAGTCATTATATAATGGGGTTCAATAGACCTTTCCAATGGCCATCAAGGTGATGTTCTGTTTGGGTAGCCACTCAAAATTACTACAAAAGGTTGGCCTAATTACCAGTCCGCCATTGTATATAATATGTATAATTCCGTACACCAATAATACTGCTTAGGTTTTCAATAACATTAGAAATATCTTTATATGGACTGAAATTAGAAAGGTCCTCATCATTATTTGACATACACAATTTACACGGTTGTAAAAGAGGTGTTCGATGAAGACCATCGGCGGTACCTCCGTCATCTTTCTCCTAATCTTCATCTCCAGCCGGATAAATCGAGGAAAATTTTGCTCGCCAAAATGTCTTCATCGTAAAGTAAATTTGCAAAAAAAAACAAGTGAGTAAGTTTCAGCCGGTCGAGTGAATCTATATATGCCGTACACCTCTCCATCTGATACCTGGTCGCCATCTTCCGCTCATTCCACCGACGGAACTCACAGCACTATGTGCTCCATTTTTTAGATGTAGAATTTTTACATTCATAAGCTCGGCATGACCTAGCCATCTCAGCTCGGCATGACCTAGCCATCATGATGTTATGTCATGATTGGGGTATTGCTCATATAGCTTTTGCGGCACTCACCACCGACGCAAAGCGGACAAAAGATCTTACGGAGAATTTTCCCACCACAATTTCCATGAAATTTGGTTATATTTGTTACTAAAGACGATTTTCACTTGTATGGAAGGTAGGCGTGGCAGTTGACCAATTCAGCCCATTTTGCAATACCAACTTCTTCTAGGACCTTCAGCTTGCTTCAATCTTCTTACCAGTCAGAAGGATGGACATACTGAATGACATTCAGACATACGGATATGGCAAAATCCACTCAAGAAGCTATGCTAATTTTTCATAAGTATAACAAGTACACAATCTTACTTTAAAATCAATTTGTAAATAAAATATATAGAATTTTATATAAAAAAAGCTACAAAAAAATGTTTCTTAGTACAAATTTAAATTTACTAGGGTTGTGACGAGCGTGCCCATATTTTAACGGCAAAATACAAAGTGATAAAAAAGTAATACCGAAGTAATAAAAGATTTTTGAAATACGTTTTACTATACTTTGATATTCTCCTCAAATAATAGAAAACAAATATCCGTAATATATAACTTTTTGTAACACTGAAAAATATTCTTAGCGGAAAGGTCGAGCTATTTCGCAATTTTTTCCCTTTTTTAAAAATACTACTTTTTAATCATCCGCCACGGTCGCTACTGAGGTGCGATTGCTTAGAGTTATATATCAAAAGAAAAATCTAAGCACGCTTTATTAAAATCAAAAAACAGATATTTGTTCAAATATTTTTTTAATTGAATATACCGTGGAACGCTATCAGCGTTACCATATAGTAACACTCATTATTATATATAAAAAAAGTTTAAATTAAGAATTCATACTATTTTCGAACTGATATTGACACTTAATTTAAAAATTATTTCACAAAACAATTAAATACACAGGCCGATATAATTCGAAGTGTTCTATATACTATAGAACATTCGAAACACAATGGCGTTCTCAGTCATTACCTGAGGTTTACATCGTCAGGATGTTTACATCGTATTTTCCATTTCTCAAGTTTCTCAAAATGACGAAAAACTGAAAACGCCATTGTGTTTAGAATAACCTGTGCTACACGGTCGAAAATTAAGGTTTAATTTTTCAACCTTTAAAGTTAACATATTTATCCTAACCAAAACAGGTTGAGAATCTCAACTTTAAAAGTTAAAAATTTCAACCTTCATGCTTGAAAATTTTAACTAAAATGGTTGAAAATTTTAACTAAAAGTTAAAAATTTCAATCTTCATGGTTGAAAATTTTAACACCGCTTCCGCATTTGATTGGCTGAAATGAAAATAACACAAAAAAATTGTATGCTTGGGAATTTCTTGTTTATTCTTCTTTAAATTTCTATTTTTAGACATTGCGCTTTTAGTTAATTTCAAATGAATTTTAAATTTTTTACTTTTTTATTACATTACATTATAATATATATTAATTTTATATTTGTTGTAAGTTATAATTATATTATATTTGCAGAAGGAAGAGATCATATAAATTTTTGTACTTACTTATGTTTGGTGTTGTCGAGATTTGAGCCCTGGACATTTCCGTTCATTGACGCGCGCGTTGCGAAGGCCTCTTAGCACGGTCAGCTACTTCTAGAAGTCTCTTGCAATGTTCTAACTGCATATATTATATGATTGTACTTTTTGTACGTATTTATATACATTTTTCATACAATATTTTTGAAAATGAATTGAAGCAGTTACATAAATTTCTTGAAACCCCAAAAAAATGAAACTAAAAGTGTTAACCTTCGTTAATTCAGTAAAAAAATTAAAATAGTTAAAGAAAAATATTTTTTTAATACAAAATAAAATTTTATCAAAAACTAAAACATTCGTAACTTTCCATTTTTTATAGGAATTGCCCAAATAAAAATAGTGTATGAAAAAGCTGGCCGGAAATTTGAGGATATATTTATCTATATATATATATTTATATATGACATATATAGTGAAAACCATTTAAAAAAAAAAGGAATATAACAAAAAAAATAGGAAACGGAAAAGTAATTCGTGCCGTGGGGGATTCGAACCCGGGTTCCCAAAGACACTAAAAAGTTCTCAACTTTGTAGGTTGAGTTTTTCAGGGTTTAAAATTTCAACCTTAAGGTTGAGAATTTCAACCTTAAAAGTTTAAATTTTTTACGGAAATAAATTCTCAACTTTTTGGGTTGAGTTTTTCAACCTCAGGGTTTAAAATTTCAACCTTAAGGTTGAGAATTTAAACCTTAAAAGTTTAAATTTTTGACGAAAATGAATTCTCAACTTTTTGGGTTGAGTTTTTCAACCTCAAGGTTTAAAATTTAAACTTTTAGGTTGAGAATTTCAACCTTTACGTTGAAATTTTGATTTTATACTTTTTTCAACCTGTAAAGTTTAAAATCTCAAGCCAAAATAGTTGAAAATTTGAATTTAAACCTGAAAAAGTTGAAGAAGGTTGAAAAATTAAACCTAAATTTTCGACCGTATATTTGTTCTTAACCAAACTTCATTAATTTCATTATTATTATTTAATATTCTAATAAAACTTGTATGCCTTCATATGAATATAAATAAATTGTTTCATAGGCGAAATTTTGGTTTTGATAAAAATTTGTATCATTTATTTTAAAGCAAATTTGCATTGCTGAAACCGATTTGAAAAAGGGTCTGTGAGTGCAGGCATTCAATTGAATATAGTTAAAAAGTATTTTTTATGTTTTTTTTTGTAAAAAAAATATTTATTTTGTTTTCTATAGGAAATTTAACTATTTAATTTAACTTTTAACGAAGCTAACTTTTCAACGAAATTAACTTTTTAATTAAACGAAGTTTAATTTTTGATTAACTATTACCGGGATAACGAAGTTAAATTCTCGATTAACTATGCCCAGCTTTGCAAACAGATATCGCTGCGATGTAGCTTCATTTAATCTGAAGAAATGTGCCATACATTTTTCAATAGAAATGACCCTTCATCAAGTTTTTTGTGATTTAGAAAAACCAGTTTTGGGAATTTAGGTTAGAAGTAGGGGACGTACTGTTTTAAACAGTACATGCACTGTTTTTTTTTTATTAAAAGTACTGTTTTATTCAAAACACTCAAAACAGTACGAAAAAATAATGTTTTTTGTACTCTTTTTTTGAATATTTATTTTGTTTTTTTTGTTGAGCCATTCTGAAACAAATTTACCAAAAACCCAGTTGTTAGAAAAATTCTCAAAATTCAGGGAAGGTATTGGTATGACGTTTTCAATGATACCAATATCAACAGAATAAAACTATAAATATATAACCATTTATGGTATACGATTTGAAATGACACCCACTGTCTAAAAATGACGAGAAAACACACAAAAATTTTGTTTCGACTTTAATATGGAGAGAAAGCGAAAAAAGAGATACTTTTTTGAATACTTTGGAAAGAAAATATTCCCAACTCGCCCAGGGTAAATTTGTACAACATTTTCAGGTGCCATTTTCTCGGTAGTGTAATCGGGCACTAAGTTTTTTAATCTGATTTTTAAAATTTGTATACCCTACACCTCATGAGGTATGGGTATATTCACTTTGGTCTGATGTTTGCAACACCAAGAAGGAGAAGTGTCCGGTATGGAAAAGTGTATATATTCTTGATCAGCGTCACCTCCTGAGTTGATTTAGCCCTATCCGTCTGTCCGTCCTCTTTTCTTGTAAACACGATTGCAGGAGCTAGAAGAAAGCTAGGTATCCCAAATTTTGTATTTATCCTTCTTGGGCCCTAGAAGGAGTTGGTATTGAAATTGCATATAAGTGAAAATCGTGTTTTTACCGAAAATTTAAGATTTCATCAAAACAGTATGAAATTTTGTATAGGGGGGTTTTTGGGGTCGCTGATTTCGAATTTGAAGTCGCATTTTCAAAATTCAAGATGGCGAATCCAATATGGCCCAGTAGGTGTAGGGTATATATAAGTCGGCTTGCCCGACTGAAACTTACTCACTTGTTTTTATTGATATGTACTAAATTAAATGAAAAACTAGTAACAGAATTATCTTCGGTCTGACCGAAGCTATAATACCCTGCACATGCGAGTACGATACATTCTGAGACCATATGTTAGTAATTTTATCGAAAATCGGTATTTTATTGATAGTTTTTCGATATTTTATTCATAATTTTTCGATATTTTATTCATAATTCGATTTTTTATCGATTTTTTATCGATAACTCATCGATTTTTTATCGATAATTTTTCGATTTTTATCGTTAATTTTTCGATTTTTTATCGATAATTTTTTGATTTTTTAGTGATATTTTTCGATTTTTTATCGACAATTTTTGAATTTTTTATCGATAATTTTTCGATTTTTTATCGATATTTTCCAATATTTATCGATAATTTTAGTTTCCTGATCCATTTAAAAATGTTGTTCCAATTCCATTTTGTTCCGGTCCAATTCCATTTCATTCCAGTTTTATTCCCATTTCGTTCCCGACCTCATTTCCAACGCAATGCAAAAAAGCGCATCCAAATCGATTCAGTATTTCTCAAGATAAACGAAAATAATACGAATTTGGCGGCCATTTTGTATGGGAGGTAGGCGTGGCTCTTATCCGATGTTGCCCATTTTCAATACCGTTCAATCATTCGCCAAAATAAGAGTAATCCCAATTTGGGGTCGATAACTCAAAGGCTAAGACAGTTATCGTGCGAAATGACAGACAGACGGACAGACGGACATGGACTAATGGACTCAGGAGGTGATGCTGATCAAGAATATATATACTTTTCCATACCGGACACACCTCCTTATGGGCGTTACAAACGGTGTGACAAAAACAATTTACCCTTGGACACTAGTAGTGATGGGCCAAAAAGTACTCATCGAATACTTTGTATTCGATACTTGACTTTGAAATACTCATTGAATGATTACTTCGATACTTTGTACTCAAAGATTTTTAGATCACTACTGCCATTGTTTCGAAAGCCAAAAATTACTTTTTACTTCCTCAATAACAAATTTAAGAAATATGTCACGAAAAAGGAGTGAAATATGGCTACACTTTGCGGCAATTGACAAGGACAGTGCCAAATGCAATTTTTGCATGTGCGTCCTGTCATTCAAAGTTAAATTAAGCTTTCAAATAAATTCACATTGGCACGCAAAATGAAGCACCAAAAATACGCCCCAAAAATAATTTTTCCATAGGCAATAATATGCAAATTGTACTTTCGAATTGCAGGCATGGGAACTTCAAATTTGTGAAAGCATCTCATGGTGAAGCATCCGTCGATACAAATAAACCAAGAAGCACCCAACCAAACTGTGGACGGAAACGATGGAGGTTGATACAATCTGTCTTCTATTTGGCTATTGTATTTATTTTATTTGGATTCTAGGCTCTGTCGAAAGTGATATGGACGAAGTTATTATAACATCGAATACCTCTTCACCGCGGATTGCCAAGACGCAAGCTACACTGACGCAATATTCGTTCCGGCAAGCAACCACAAATATTCAAAAGCAGAATCGCGTCAATCATTGCTTGCTCAATATGATCGTAAAGGATTTACAGCCCTTTTCCATTGTAGACGATGATGGATTTAAAGAGTACACTGCGGCACTCGACTCAAATTACAACATTCCAAGCCGATCCTTTCTCACCAAAACAATGTTGCCGCAAGTCTATGAAACCCGAGTAAAAGAAGTGAAGGAATTTCTGAAGTCATCTGTCTGTATTCCATCTGGGCAGATTTTGATTCGCGGGCAAAGGTGACGGTCAAAAGCTCTACTGCAACAGCTCGTGTGGAACTAAACCAATATATTAATGAACGAAAAATTCGTTGGAGTGGTGGCGGACCAGAGAAAAAATATAACCCGGCCTGGCAGCTATTGCAAAAAGGTACCTCTCAATAGTCGCCACGTCAGTTCCAAGAGAGAGGGTTTTCTCTAAGGCTGGACAGGTGGTATCGGAAAGGCTGAACAGATTAAAACCCAAAAACACCGAACAAATTTTGTTTTTGAATTTTAATAAAATATCCAAATAAACATTATAGTGCCTTATTTAAAACTAACAATATTTTTTTTCATTTTAAATATTTTAATTACAGTCAGTGTTGGGTCCGGAAGCAGTAGCATTGATTATAAGTAGAATTGGATTCAAAAATTTAATAGAATTGGAAAATTTTTAATTTATAGGTGGATTCGGAGACTCGGACCACGTTAAAGATTCGTTTCTAAAAATTTCCACATATATAACACAAACAAAAATTTTTATCTCATGATCCCATTTTGACCTATTTATATGTTAGCTTGCAAGCTCGGACCATGTTAAAAATACATTTCCAAACATTTCCAATCGAAAACAGATATAAAAAATAAAATGTTGACAATTTTTTTCGTTATATGGGAGCCACGCCCAGTTTTTGTCTGACGTTGGGTCAAAGTTGTGTCAAAGTTAGTATACCCTGCCACAGTGAGTGTGGGGTATAAAAGTGTACTGATTTTTTTCGAATTGTATTGTTTTTTTTACTCTGTGTACTGTTTTCCCCTATTTCAAATCTGGCAAACCTAGGTAGAAGGGGCTGCATTCGATACGTTTTTTAAAGGTTATTAATAAATTAACCAATTATCGTTTCTTAAAAATTCTTTTACAAGATATTGCAGAAATAGATTTTTAAATTTTTTGTTACTAACATACATTAAAAACTATATTTTCGACAGGTGTGCTCTTTCCTTAAAAGAAAAATCCAGCAGGGGGAGCAGATAAATTAGTGAAGAGTCATTCAGATTAAATTTATTTCTTAATCAAAATGCGGCGTGGCTTTTAACAAAAATGATAATAAAAAAGCCGGACTTATCCTTATTACTATGAGGAATTACTCTATAACTTAGAGTTTGAAAATTAGCAATATAAGTAACAAACTTTTTCTTTTAAGTTGATAAAAAACATTTTTTTTAAACGGATTGTATTGTTTTTGTTTCATATTCTTTTTAAGCTCATCCTTGAATAATTTGTTATTAATTAGTAAAATTTTGTAACACTTTATACTAAGGTAATCCAGAAAATTTTTTTCGATTTCGCATTAAGGCGCCTTTTTCAAATGTTGTATTGGTTCTAAAAATTATTGACCCAAAGTTTCATCCCAATCGGATAACTCTAGACTGCTCCATTTTTCGTACAAAAAGTAATTTTTTTTATTTATTTGTCCTGGGGGACGCGACGGCCCAAAATGGATAATTATTGTTTTTTGCACGTATTTTTCTGATATTAAAACGCATTTTTAATTAATTAATTTTTTTAAACTTTTTGTACTGGATTGTTTTTCTTGAAATTGGAAATTTCGACATCAAATTCGAAATCAGCGATCCCAAAAACCATCAAATACCAAGTTTATAACTATTTCAGCGGAATTAGGTTACATATTTTACAAAACTCGATTTTATGGGAGGTAGGCGTGGCAGTCGGCCGATTCCGCCCACTTTCAATACCAACTCCTTCGTGGGCAAACAAACACCAACATTTTGTACCTCTATCTTTCTTCTAGCTCCTGCAATCGTGTTTACAAGAAAAGAGGACGGACATACGGACAGACGAACAGACCGAAAGACGGATAGGGCTAAAAAAAAAACTTAGGAGGTGACGCTGATCAAGAATATATATACTTTTTCATACCGGACATGTCTCCTTCTTGGTGTTACAAACATCAGACCAAAGTGAATATACCCATACCTCATGAGGTTTAGGGTATAAACATGGGGCGGTCTAGAGTTATCCGATTGTGATAAAACTTTGGGCCAATAATTTTTAGACTCAATACAACATTTTTGGGGAAAAACCAATTTGACATTTCCCCATACAAATTTTGGGCTACCTTACAGTTATACAAATAATTAAAACATTTTAGTTCTTACATTGCCGTTAATCATAAACCATAATCCATTGTCACCTCTAACGTACCTTTTTTTGACAATAGCCATGCTTTGTATAGAACAAAAATGAAAATAAAACAAAACATTTTTGGGTGAAAAAAATAACAGTTTTTCCATCTGTAGTCACCAAAATGCTAACACGTTTTTGGTGAAATTAGTAAACATAACTTATTTATCTGTACATTACCAATAATTCTGATCAGAAGCTAACCAAAAATGTTGATTTGAAAAATACAGTAAACCAAACGAAACTTAAACGACTGCATTTTTGAAAGGAAACGAACTTAGCAAGACCCACCGAGGGTTTTGCAATTATATACAATGGCTTTCGACCCATCTTTAAATGTATTGCACATTGTAATAAACTACAAGTTTCGAAAAGATTTCGATTGCAACCAAAACACGACTAATAAATGCGTTGATTGACCTTATGAATCATTCATAGGCCATTAATAAGACTCCTCACACAACCAATTTGGAAGTACCTCGAACATAAAAAAATTTGGCAATGCGCCATTTTGACCAATTTATATGTGATTTTGAAACATTAGACCAAAGCCACAAATCGTTTCTAAAAAATCAAATCTAAAAAAAAAGTTGGTTTCAAAAATTCGTTTTTTTCCCAATGAACAGAGATTCATTGAGCCAATGAACGCAAACTTTACGCCATTTTGACGAATTTATATGTTATTTTGAAACATTGGACCAAAGCCACAAATCGTTTCTAAGAATTCAAATCAAATCTAAAAAAAAAGTTGGTTTCAAAAATTCGTTTTTTTCCCAATGAACAGAGATTCATTGAGCCAATGAACGCAAACTTTTCACCTAATTTACTGATTTATTCATTGGGACACTGAATTTTTCCACTGATTTTCTGGACCTTTTTGGTTCAGTGTAGGCTTTCGTCATCATCCTCGTCATTGAACCACAATTCAACGAAATCCGTATATAATTATCAATGTTTTGTTTATTTATTTATTAATTCGAAAAAAACTTTGAATTCATAGCCACAATTATAAAACAGAATCTTTAAAGTGAAACTGTAAAAATAATTTTTTCTCATTAGTTTGTAAAGTTTTCTCATTCAATCGCTTGTAAGAAAATATAAGTACCTTGAATAAATTCCCATACACAGCGAGATATATTTGATGTTTTCAGCTGACCGAGTCGGCAACATAAGGCTTGTTGCTTTTTAGATTGTATGCTACCAATATTAAGAAGCCGCGGGCAAATTACATGGTATCCTAGTGTGTAGAATGAGCAATCGATTTATTCACCCTAGCTAAGGGTATACTTAAATTATCATGATTGCGAATAATACATCAAAACTTACACCCCATGGAGTTTTTAGTTCACTGCTCAAAATACAGTTTGTGGTAGGTAAATGTGATCGTATTTTAAAAAAAAAAAATTTTAATTCATGAATTGAAAGTGGTGTTCTTTTCGATATATTTTTTTAAATTGTTGATAAGTGTCTCAGTAATAATTGCAGAAATTTGAAGCCATCGACACTTCATCAAACAATATCATCCCTTATTTCAGGAACTATTGGATTTGGTTGATTTTTCAGGAGAGAATTATGTTTCAATGACGTCTTATCGGCCAATATAGACAAAATAATTTATGTGATCATATTTTCGTAGAGAACCATGACCAAGTATCAGAGTCAAAATATTACATTCCTTCTTTGGAAAATAATTAAAATATTTAGAACTTTTTATTCGAGCTTATCGTCAATTTGTAATGATTAAGATTTTTATGGCCTACAGTGTCGCCAGGTTGACATCTTTTTGACATTAAGCGAACCAAATGACGTTTTTTTTTTGCCTAAAAACTACGTTTTTCAAGACTTTTTAACGTTTTTTCGTTCAAAAATTACGTTTTTTCATATTTGAAGATTTAAGAATATGAAACAATTAGCGTGATATTTCTGAATGAATTCTAAATTTGCTCGACAATGTCAAATTTACATTAAAGTGAATTCTATACAAATGAATAAATTAGAACAACGGATATGCAGATTGTGGATTTTGCTCGTTTTTGCATATTCGGATTCTACTAGTCATGATTAGTGATACACTAAAAGGGTTTGTCAAAATTTGTGGCCTATCAAACTTTTTTCACGGTTTTTATCTTTAAAAAGTTACGTTTTTGTTAACTTTGCAGTGTTTTCAATCTGGCTTATTGTATGAACCACTCTTTGATAGAGATGCATTCTTTACACGTATTTTAACCCATTTTTGGACACTCCTAAACGGCTTGAAATATTTTGATGAAATTTATAGAGGAAGCATCTGTAAGCATTATTATTGCATTTAACCCATTCATGACGAGCGTGCCCATATGGTAACGCTGATAGCGTTCTACGGTATGTGCAATTACAAAAATATTTGAACGAATATCACTAATCCGTTTTTTGATGTTAATAAAGCATACTTTGATCTTTCTTTTGATATATAACTCTAAGCAATCGCCCGTCAGTAGCGGTGGTGGCGGATAATTGAAAAGTAGTGTTTTTAAAAAGTGGGCAAAAACAGCGAAAAGTCACGACCTTCCCAGTAAGAATATTTTTCATTGCCATAAAAAGTTATATATAAAATTATTTATAACTTCTGTGTTACCTTTTTATCATTTTGAATTTTGCTGTTACCATATGGGCACGCTCGTCACAACCCTAGCAAATTTAAATTTTCTTACTGAAATTGTTTGTATGAGCTTTTTTTATGTAAAATCAAATATATTTTATTTGTATATTGCTTTGAAAGTGTTTTTGTGTTCTTAATATAATTTAAAACAAAATTTTTTTTTTAATATTCAGATTTTAAATAATTTTTGTACGTGTTTATATACATATTAGCGTACATATTTGAGTATTTTTTGTAAAATGAGGTACATTTTTTCTATATATTGGTTTGAAATATATTTTTTTTTAGCTTTTTTCATATAAAGTTAAAAATATTTTATCTATAAATTGTCTGTAAAGTGTGGTTATGTACTTGGTGTACTTATGAAAAATTAGCAGCTCCTCTTAAGTTGATTTAGACATATCCGTATGTCTGTCCGTTATTTGATTGGTATTTCCTTGATTGGTATGGGCTATTGAAGGAGCTAAATGAAAGCTAGGCGGTCCAAACATTGAATTTATCCCTTGGAGGTCCTAGAAGGAGTTTGTATAGCAAATGGGCGAAATCGATCAACTGCTACGCCTACCTTCCATACAAGTGAAAGTCGAGTTTTGTAACAAATGTTACCCAATTTCAAGGGAATTGTGGTAGGAAAATTCTCCGTAAGATATATTGTCCGCTTGGCATCGATGGTGAGTGACGCAAAAGCTATATGAGCAATACCCCGATCATGTCATGACGCATACAAAATCCACGTCTAAGATGGCTAGGTCATGCCGAGCTGATGAATGTAAAAAAGTACTACTAAATGAAGCACATGTGAGTACCGTCGGTGGAATGAGCAAAAGATGGCGACCAGGTCTCAGATGGAAGGGTGCATGGTATATATAGGTTTACTTCGACCGGTTGAAACTTTCTCCATTGTTTTTTAACAAATTTACATTACGATGAAGACATTTAGGCGAGCATAATTTTATTCGGCTGGACAAGATGATTAGGAGGAAGATGAAGCAGGTACTTCCTATGGGCTTCATCGTAAACCTCTTTTACAGCCATGTAAGTTGTGTATGTCAAATGAAATGATGACGAGGACCTTACCAATTTCAGTTCATATGGAGATATTTCTTATGTTATTGAAAACCTAAGCAGTATTTTGGTGTATGTGTAGATACATATTATATACAGTGGCGGACAGGTAATTAGGGCCAGCCTTGAGTGACTGCCAAAATTATAAGAATATCAACTTGATTACTATTGAAAAAGTCTATTGGACCCCATTCTATGATGACTACCAGGACACTTATCAAGAAAATCCTAGTTAAAAACTGACCTACATTTCTAACTTTTTTCCTTGGGGCTAAAAAATTTTTTCTTTTGATGCAAAAATGTACGTTTTTTAAAATCAAACTACTTTGCTGAAGAATTTTTATGATCAAAAATGCTCCTGAATTTATCAAATTTTTTTTAACCAAATTTTTTTTTAAAAAAACTATTAGATTTAAAAAAATTAGTCGATTAAAATTTTTTTTACAAAATAAATCTTAAAACATTGCTAAACTTTCAAAAATTTCAAAAAAAAGTAGTTGTAAACAATAATATCTTAAATTAGGTAATTTTGCTGTGACGAGTGTTACCATATGGTAACGGCCAGGGCTGGGCAAACGGAGAGCGGTCCAAAAAAAAAAAGGTTAGAAATTCGTTTCTTAGGTCATTTCTAGGTAAGCCTGAAAAAATCTTGAAAAAATTCCGAAAATTTCGCTCTCGTCATTAATGGGTTAAGGAGGCTCAACTTGGTATTTCGGGCAAAGTAAGATGGGAATATGTTCGTCTGAATGTGATTGCTTAAAATCAAGAAGAAAAGACATTAAAACAAACGTTTCCCAACATTTATCGAAGAAAACAGTGGAAAACGGAAAAAATATCAGGAAACAAATTAATATTTTTATTTTATCTCCAACTCTAAGCAATTTACAATTGAAATTTCGATTTTTATTACCCTTATATTAACTTGCTTTGGGTGGACTTTATATATATATATATATCCTCAAATCTGCAGCGAGCTTTTTCATACACTTCTGAGTCGATTTAGCCATGTCCGTCCGCCTGCTTGTCAGCACGATAGCTGTTGTAGTTTTGGAGAAATCGACTTGAAACTTAGGGAACATATTTCTCAGTTCAAAAGTAAGAGCAAGTTCAAGACTCTGTCAATTCGGGCAAACACTAGGGTTGGCTCCTATATAAGACAAGAAAAATTTTTCAACCAGTCATTCTATGATTACAAAAATTACCGTACGCAATTTGTTGTGGGGTTATTGGTTTAAAAATTATAGTTCGGCAAACATGAAATTTTTAAATAATTGCAACTGTTGTCAAGAAACTCCTATCGAAGTAGATCTACTACTCTCGCGATGATTTTTAAATTTCTCCTACTCTACTACGGTAGCTGATTTTTCTAATTCCTTCAAGATATTTTCTATTACTATTGTAAGAAATCTATCTACTCCTCAAAATTTTATGTGAGATTCATACAATGCAAAACTACTACTCTTTCTAGAATTTCTACTATTATCGTAGAAGTTTTAGTGCACTACGCAGAAAACCATATCTACTCCCCTCTCTTGAAATCTACTACCCTGACAGTAATTTCTACTACTCTCGTAAAATTTCTACTACTCTACGGAAAAAATTAAATCTACTCCGCTTTTTTCAAATCTACTCCCCTAAAATCGAATATCTACTACTCTCGCCCCTTCAATGGATTGGCACGAATTCATGATCTGAACTTAAATTTATCGATTTCGTGTTTTCACTTAAATTCCGCTTAAACAGTTCCAAACTTGGTATCTAGGGGTTTTTGGGGTCACTGATTTCGAATTTGATGTCGGAATTTAAAAATTCAAGATGGCGGCCTAAATTTTAAGATTTCATCAAAACAGTATGAAGTTTTGTATAGTGGGGTTTTCGGGGTCGCTGATTTCGAATTTGATGTCGGAATTTAAAAATTAAAGATGGCGGAACCAATACGGCGGCCGAAATTTTACGATTTCATCAAAACAGTATGAAATTTTGTATAGTGGGGTTTTCGGGGTCGCTGATTTCGAATTTGATGTCGGAATTTAAAAATTCAAGATGGCGGAACCAATATGGCCCAGTTTGTGTAGGGTGTCGGTTTGCCCGACTGAAACTTACTCACTTGTTAATGATTATATTCGCATTTAGCGCAGAATAATATATAGGAAACAGCTTTAGTATCTCATTTAACAACATTAATGTCGATTGGAAAAAAATTCCGCACTTTTAAAATCTACAAATTACAGTTGTTTCCGCTTTATTGTGCCCCGCTTAATTGGTTCAAAAAATGTTCAATGAAAATGTTCGAGATATTCAGGGATTTAGCCGCTTTATTGTGTTCCGCTTTATTGCAATACTCTCTTAATTGAGTAGCATAACATAAAATGATTTGTAATTCTGATATAAAAAATTTCGGTTAATTGTCATTTGAAATATGTATCCCTAAAAAAATGCTGCTAACACTTTTTAATGAGAAAATGTGTCAACTAGAGAGCGACCGAAATCGGTTTTTTTAATTTCGGCCGAAAACGAAATTTAATTTTTTTAATTGTCGGCCAAATTTGAAGCAGAACCGAAAAAATAAAAGAAAAAATTGTGTATTTAAATGTAATAAAGTAGTACATAATCAAGCGTAGTAGGATGAAATCTATAAATTTCAGTTCAGATCATGAATTCTATGAATTTAGCAAACTATCAAATGCGTGCCAATCCATTGAAGGGACGAGAGTAGTAGATATTCGATTTTAGGGGAGTAGATTTGAAGAAAGGGGAGTAGATCTAATTTTTTCCGTACAGTAGTAGAAATTTTTCGAGAGTAGTAGAAATTCCTGTCAGGGTAGTAGATTTCAAGAGAGGGGAGTAGATATGGTTTTCTGCGTAGAGCAGTAGAACTTCTACGATAATAGTAGTAAGAGTAGTAGTTTTGCATTGTATGAATCTCACATAAAATTTTGAGGAGAAGATTTCTTACAATAGTAATAGAAAATATCTTGAAGGAAGTAGAAATTTAAAAATCATCGTGAGAGTAGTAGATCTACTTCGATAGGAGTTTCTTGACAACAGTTGCAATTATTTAAAAATTTCATGTTTGCCGAACTATAACTTTTAAACCAATAACCCCACAACAAAATGTTTTAGCTAAAAATTGTAGAGAATTTCATTATCTACAAGATTGGTAATAAAACTGATCAACGTTCATCCCACCGTTTACAAAATATGACACGAAAACCAGATATACACAACTTTGACAAGTTATATAATACAAGCTATCAACTTTACGAAAAATCTTTTTTTTTAAAAAGTAGGCGGTGTAATTTTCTTCAAATTTATTCCTAACGATTTCCTATAGGTACGCAGCGTTTACGAGATATTCGTGGAAACGCGTTTCTCCTTATGGCAGCTGAAGCACAACCTCTAGAGTCCCGCCATTTTGTAATTAAGCTTAAGACACGCCTCCACATGAGTTCAGCTAAAAAAATTGCGTACGGTAATTTTTGTAATTTTTGTATGGAGCAAATCATAGAATGACTGGTCTAAATCGAAACCAACAATGAAAAAAGTTGAAACATTTTTCTTATCTTAGATAGGAGCCCACCCTAGTGTTTGCCCGAATTGGCTGATTCTTGAACTTGCTCTTACTTTTGAACTGAAAAATATGTTCCCTAAGTTTCAAGTCGATTTCTCCAAAACAACAACAGCTATCGTGCGGACAGACAGACATACGGACATGGCTAAATCGACTCAGAAGTGTATGAAAAAGCTCGCCGAAGATTTGAGGATATATATATATATATATATATATATATAAAGTCCACCCAATGCAAATCAGTTTTTAGGCAAAAAAAACTTCGTTTGGTTCGATAAATGTCAAAATGATGTCAACCTGGCGACACTGTAGGCCATAAAAATCTTAATTATTACAAATTGACGATAAGCTCGAATAAAAAGTTCTATATATTTTAATTATTTTCTACAGAACGAATGTAATATTTTGACTCTGATACTTGACAAGGACAGCCCTGTATCATGGTTCTCTACGAAAATATGATCACATAAATTATTTTGTCTATATTGTGGGGACGCATTTTTCCAAACTTTGGAGCTTTACAGACACCCTTACAATCAATATTTTTTTATGAAAATTTCACAGATTGGTCCTCTCCTATAAAGGAACAAACTGCGGGGGTGCACTTGTTCAATTTCGAAAAATAAGAACCACTCTAATATATATATATCCTCAAATCTTCGGCGATCTTTTTCATACACTTCCACATAAGCTAGAGAGCTGAAGCTAGAGAACTCGGTTGACAATGCATTCTATTAAATTTTGGGGTTCATCAGGGTCGTAGGGGGCCGTGGGGGGACTCCAACCCCGTGTGTGTGGGGGCAAAGGGGAGCGGGATCTAGCCAATCTAAAGTTCTAACTTTCGTATTTTTTAAGCTACAGGGCTAAAATTTTACTTAGGTTCGCATTCGGTAAAAAGAGTAAAAACTCAAACCCCAGCCGGTTTAAGTTCTGGGAAAACTGAATTTGTGGTAAAGTTGTTTCAAATGATTCTAAGTAAATTTAGAAATAAAAAAAATTAGAAAAAGCAAAAAAAAAATAATTTTAAAAAAGTGCAAATAAAAAAAAATTGTTTTTCCAATTGAAATAAAATCAAGTGAGTAAGTTTCAGTCGGGCAAGCCGACTTATATATACCCTACACCTACTGGACCATATTGGATCCGCCATCTTTTCAAAAATGCGACATCAAATTCGAAATCAGCTACCCCAAAAACCCCACAATACAAATGTAAACTAACTATACACAACTTAAAAGGTAATTTTATTACCTTTCAAATGTGCCCAAGAGTGCATTTCTACTTCATATGGTTAAGAAGTTATTCACAAAAACCTGAAAACAAAAATTTGTATCTTTAAAAAAGTTGTCTGATTTTTAAAATGAAAAGGGTGGCGAAAATGTTTTGTGCACTTATGGCGAAGTGCACAAAACATTTTCTTCATATTTTTGGGTCCCCAATCGATTCCTACCTTTTGGCCAATCTCGACTGTTACACTTGGTATAAAATTTCATAGTGTTTCATACTGAAATCTTAAAACTTCGGTAAAAACACGATTTTCACTTATATGGGAGGTAGGCGTGGCAGTCGACCGATTCCGCCCATTAGCAATACCAACTCCTTCTAGGGCCTAAAAAGGATAAATCCAAAATTTTTGATCCCTAGCTTTCTTATAGCTCCTGCAATCGTGTTTACAAGATCAGAGGACGGACAGACGGGCAGACGGATATGGCTAAATCAACTCAGGAGGTGACGCTGATCAAGAATATATATACTTTTTCATACCGGACCCGCCTCCTTCTTGGTGTTACAAACATCAGACCAAAGTGAATATACCCATACCTCATGAGGTGTAGGGTATAACAAATCTTATTCTTACATATTTAATATAATTTTACATACGCGCATATTTGATTTAAACAAAAACACCTTAGGAGCACTATCAAATACTTTTTTATACCCTACACCAGTGATGCCAAATTGAGGGTAATTTTCCTTTTTTTTTATAACCCTTATATTAACTTGCTTTGGGTGATATATATATATATATATATCAGGGCCGCCGGCAGGATTTTTTCAAGGGGGGGGTTTTGATAAATAAAAAATTTTAAAAATTTATATGGAACATTTTTTTGCGTTTAAAACTTTTATTTTTTTATTTTATTATTTTACAAGTTAAGTAATATACATAAATATATATGTGCAATACTGTTTATTTTCGAAAGTGCCTTTTATTGAGTCAAGAATGCGGTGCACTTGCTCAATAGTGCCATGCTTTTCGCGGAAGCCAAACTGGTGATCGGGAATCACTTGTTTTTCTAGAATTTTCGGTAGAATCAATTTTATTAAAAGTTTTTCGAAGAGTTTCGATATTACAGAGAGCAAACTTATAGGCCGGTATGACGTCACATTACTGGGATCTTTTCCAGGTTTGGGAATCATTGTAACTTGAGATAGTTTCCAATCATCTGGGTAGTGACATGTTCTGAGAATCGCGTTAAATATGTGCAATAAGTGGGTTATTGCAACTGTTGGCAGTTCTTTTATCATTGTTGGCGTTATCAAATTCGGTCCTGGTGCTTTTTTCGGGTCCAAGCTTTTGTTTATTGCCTCCATAAGTTCTTTTTTTTTAATCGCGATTGTACAAGAGGTATTATGTGGGATTAATGTTGGTATTGGGATATCACCAGCTGTCGTGTTCGGGGTGAAAACGGTTTTTAGGTGGTTGGCAGAAGCTGCACCCTTTTCTGCATCGCTTCTGGCCCAGTTTCCATTTGGCAGCCTTAGAGGGGGTTCTGTCAGTATTGGTTTTTTCATATTTTTTGCAGCTCGCCAGAGCGAGTAGTTTGTTGATTTTGTGGGTGCGAGATGTTCAACAAATAGCTGGAATTCTCTTTCGGATTTCCTCTCAAGCTGCTTTTTTAGAATTCGAGAGACATCATTAAGCTGTTTTTTCAGATTTGGGGATCTGTTGTTTTGCCATTCGCGACGTATTTTCCTTTTATTTTTTATTAACTGCTCTATGTCCTTTGGAGTACACTTTGCATAGCTGCGAGTTGAGCTTTTTGGGATTTGGGCGGGAGTGGCCGCTGCAGCTGCTTGGGAAAGCAAGAGTGTGAAATTACTAACAGCTGTGTGTATTTCAACTTTCGTTTTTAGTGACACATTAGGGATAATGTGGGAGCTTATATACTTTCGATATTTGAGCCAGTTTGTGAGTTTGCTGGTCAGTTTATCTGGTGGATTGGCCTCAGAACTTGGCGCATACTTTATTGTGATAATAGTAGGCGTATGATCTGATGAGAGATCTAGAGAGGATTCAATAAACAATTGGCTCCTTTTACAGTTTTGAAGACTGCAAAGTCAATGACATCGGGGGTTTTGCGACTGTCAGTTGGCCAGTAAGTTGGCGTGCCAGAAGAGATCACGTCAAGACCGAGTCTGTTGACAGTGTTCAACAGGAGCCTGCCCTTTGGCGATATAAGGCGAGAACCCCAATATGTATGTTTGGCGTTGAAATCGCCGGCAACGAGATACTTTTGTCCAAGAGAATGGAAAAAAGTCTGGAATTGTTGCTCAGATATTTTGTGTCTGGGCGGGCAGTATATACCTGTTAATGTTAGGCCTTTTAAGTATTCATCGAGAGAAATACTTGTCGCTTGGATATATTCTGTGCAATAATTCTGGAGAGCGTAATGTTTTATACGA
Source organism: Heteromyza rotundicornis (assembly GCA_951394025.1). Classification (NCBI taxonomy): domain Eukaryota; kingdom Metazoa; phylum Arthropoda; class Insecta; order Diptera; family Heleomyzidae; genus Heteromyza; species Heteromyza rotundicornis. The sequence continues at coordinate 30,126,778 of OX596012.1, forward strand.
CTTTTATTGAGAATGGCGGTTCCACCTCTAGCGTTTCCGCTTGGATGCTTTGTGTCATAGAGTCTGTATCCTGGTAAATTGAAAAAGTGTTTTTCAGTGAAGTGTGTTTCAGAAATTAGCATAACGTCTATGCTAGACTCTTTCAAGAACTCGAGAAGTTCTAGTTTGTGATGACACAGACCGTTTGCATTCCAGAATGATATTTTTAAACCATTCATGGCTTAGACATGAGATGTTGTAGTAAAAGACTTTGATTCTTTATCATTTCTTGCATCATATTTTGCATACCAGACATAAATTGAGACATATTTTGCATGAATATTTGTAGAGTTTGTTCAAGGCTACTACTAGGAGGAGCAGGTTGCGCGTGCACAGTGGCAGAGTGACCGCTTTTTAAGGCACTGGCGTAGGAAACGCCTTGTTTTGTAAGTGGGTTTGCGAAGGATTGTGCAGCGGATAGCGGAGGAAATTTTTGGGTTTTCCCTGTTTCATGTTTTTGCGTCACATTTTCCGTCTTTTTTATGAAGCTTTGATAGACTCCACAGCCTCTATAGTTAGCAGTGTGATTGCCACCGCAATTACTACATTTTTTAATAGTGGAATCCTCTTTAGTTTTTGTGCACGAACCTGTTTCGTGCAGGTCTCCACAAATTACGCACACGCTGGGAAGAGTGCAGTAAGACTTTGTGTGGCCGTATTCTTGGCAGTTATTATCGGTCCACTGCGCTTGTGAGGCACTTCAATTGTGATTTTGCGATGTAGCAGATATCTGAGCGAGTATATCGGGTGGGGTTCACCTTTTTTGAGCAATTTCGAGTCGAACTCTAGTTCCACACGAAAAAGGGGTTGTGGGATTTTTTTTTGATTCTGGATATTGAATACGGACTTTATTTGGAAGCCTTCATCGCTTAGTGCAGTTTTGATTTCGTCGCATTCTACGAAAGGCTCGATACCTTTCAGTACGACTGAGAGGCCTTTGGAGCTTTTGAGCTGGTAGGTGTAGTAGCTCTTTTTGAGTTTATCAAAGAGATTGACAATTTTTCTATAATTGGATTCGCTGTAAATTTGGATTTTTGTTTCGTGTACTTGTCCCCTGAGAATAGAAATCACGTGGAAATTATTAGGACCAATATTTTGAGTTATATCTTTGATGAGCGAATTAGAGTTTCGCTCACGCAGGTAGATAGGTGGGGGTTTTTGCGATTTCGGCTTGGGATCCGAATCATTTTCTTCAGCAAGAATCGCATATCGATTTTGCCCAAGCTCGAGAGATGGCTTAACGGGATTCGTCTTTTGAATTTTTGCGGGATGCCTATTCCCATTAGTGGGGGACGATAGTACTCGCTTTGCGAAGTAAATGTCGATTCCTGTCTGCACTGTCGGCATTTTGCTCTTTTGACCTGTAATAATGGAGCGAGTAGCGACCTTTGTTATGCGATTAGCGATTTCAGAAAATCCGCTATTCGTCTCACTTGAGTCAGGAATGGGGGTAAGGCCTACGGGGATTTCAATATATTTGCTAGGGGTGTCAACCAAAGAAATTGACGATACAGAGTTACCTGTGTTTGCGTGTGCAGTATCGATATGGGAACTCCACTGTATATCTGGCGAGGGAATTTGAATAGGTTGTTGTTGTTGTTGCGGAAGCTGCTGCTGCGCACCGTCCTGCTGTGGCTGCAGGGGTTGCAAAAGTTGTTGTTGTAGTTGCAGCTGCTGATGAGCTGTACCATTTCGTCCACTGTCTACTGATGACGGAGGGGTACGTTGCATGACGAGCGGTCACACTGGTACTAATTTCGCGTTTTTAAGGTTCTGGTCACCCTAATTAGAAAAGCGACGCATAGAAGGCGCGATGCGGTTTGTGTACTCGCTGATCGCTGCAAACAGATGTTTTTTGGGATATTTTTTTTTGAGGGAAATTTTAACGTCAACGCTGTGTTGACTTTGCTGTCAGTGGATCAGCTGATTATATTTTGTTTATAAAGAATGTGTAATGTTTTAGCAGATATGTTGCGCGGGATAAAGTTTTTGTTGATGAAGCGAATTCGAATTGTGATTTTATTTGGCAAAAATTTTCGTTTTGTTTTTAAATTTCACAAAAGTGTCCAAGCAAGTGATCGCGAGCCCTATGCAAACGCGTCACTGTACTATCGCACGAAGCCTCGGGGCTGTTTCAATATTTTTAGAGTAGAATTTCCGATATAAAAAATTGATTTTATGAGAGCAGATTTTTTATTCGCACAACCGATTGAACTGACGTTTAAATTAGGGCTTTGCATACAGGTACGAAGTACCAATGCAGAGAACCGTAGCAACTTAATTACAGATTTTGCATGCAGGCACGAAGTACCAATGCAGAAACCGAATCAAAAATCAAATACTCTAACGATTTTGCATGCAGGCACGAAGTACCAATGCAGAAACCAAATCAACACGATTGTGGATTTCGCATACAGTCCCGAAGTACCAATGCCGAAAACCGAATCAACTAAATTTTCGATTTCGCATGCAGGCACGAAGTACCAAATGCAGAAACCGAATCAACTAAATTACCGATTTTGCATGCTGGCACGAAGTACCAATGCAGAAACCGAATCGACAAAATAATGGATTTCGCATACAGGCCCGAAGTACCAATGCCGAAAACCGAATCAACTAAATTACTGATTTTGCATGCAGGCACGAAGTACCAATGCAGAAACCGATTCAAGAAATCAACTACTCTAACGATTTTGCATACAGGCACGAAGTACCAATGCAGAAACCGAATCGACAAAATAATGGATTTCGCATACAGGCCCGAAGTACCAATGCCGAAAACCGAATCAACTAAATTACCGATTTTGCATGCAGGCACGAAGTACCAATGCAGAAACCGATTCAACAAATCAACTACTCTAACGATTTTGCACACAGGCACGAAGAACCAATGCAGAAACCGAATCAACTAAATTAGCGATTTTGTATGCAGACACGAAGTACCAATGCAGAAACCGAATCAACTAAATTAATATAACATTATCTACTACCACTAATTCGTCTAATCGTTCGGTCCCACTGACTTACCGGGAGAACTGAAAGAATTTCCAATTTGCGGTTGATGGCGGTTACGGAGTTCAGCTGGTTTCCCTTGATGCGGATTCGGAATCGATGTGCTCCAACTCCCCTGATAAAACGGCGATTGCCCCTTTCCGCCATGCAGTGACGTATTATGTCGACCAGATTCCACCTGGTTCGGTCGTCGTATCCATCCAGGTTTGCCGGGAGCACGACTTCAGGCGGCTCTAAAATTTATTGATTGAAAACAGGTGCAGACAAATTCCTAAGTGTATAAATGTTTTCAAACGGGTTTTGGGTTATTCTTTAAATTTGCATGTTTTTTATTATTCACTATTTTATCATATTTCTTTACAAGATTTGTTTGCTTATTGTCTATCGTTGATTATCGGGACACTAGCGTGGTGTCTTCACTCAGAGCGTCCGTCTGAGGCGTGGTCCCGTTGCGCGAGTAGGAAATACCAGGAACTGCTCTGGCAATGGGTATTCATAGGTCGGTACTATGAGCTAAACTAAACTGTCAAAACCTAGCTTTTACAAGGGAGTGGGAACGTACGAGCCACGCAGGTGCCGGCGATAACCTACAGTTCGGGTGAGGGGACTACACGTGAATCATACCACACTGTTGCTGGCAGAGAGTCTATAAAATTAAGGGGAAAAGAGCGAAGAATCACGCCACACGATTGCTGGCGAAGATTCTGCGGGATTCGGGAGAAGATCAAGAAGTCCTGCCACTCGATTGCTGGCGAGGCTTCTGTGAGTAGGGACAGAGAGGGGAATCACGCCAGACGGTTGCTGGCAGAGATTTTATAGAACTAAGGGGGAAGAGCGAAGAATCACGCCACACGATTGCTGGCGAAGATTCTGCGGGATTCGGGAGAAGAGTGAGAATTCACGCCACGCGGTTGCTGGCGAAGAATTCTATAGGATTAGGGAAAGAGCAGGAAATCACGCCACACGATTGCTGTCGATGATTTTGCGACATTTGGGGCAGAGTGAGAAATCACACCACGCGGTTGCTGGCGATTATTCTACGGGATTTGGGAAGAGGGTGAGAAATCACGCCACACGATTGCTGGCGAAGAGTTCTATAGGATAAAGGGGGAAGGAGTAAGAAGTCACGCCACACGATTGCTGGCGATTATTCTACGGGATTCGAGAAAAGGGGTGGAAAATTACTACAAGGGACGGGGATTCTACGCTAAATCGGCCTATGCCTATTTACGGTCAATACCTACTACCGACACTATTTCCTACTATATTCTCTTACCCGGTTGTTGCTGTTTACCGAACGATTATCCGTGGTGTGGTCGTCTCAACAGCCAGAAGCGAACTAAACTTTGGTGTGACGCTCTCGACAGCCAAAGATGAAGACCGAACTATTTTGGTGTGATGTGCTCGACAGCCAAAACTAGACTGCCCGACAGCCAGAAGTAGACTCCACTATTTTGGTGTGATGCGCTCGACAGCCAAAATTAGACTCCCTAATTATTTTCTGCTGACCGATCTGCAGACCATTTCGCAGACTCCTGCGCCGATCAAATTCGTGCGTTGCCACACTGAGTGAAGTTGGTGGCCGTTCGTTGTGCTAGTGTCTCCGCGTCGTATGCCAATTCATAACTTTTGTCGCGATGAAATGTTCGGCGAAACTCAAAAGTGGTTTAGATGCTAGATGACTTAATGGCTAAAATTCAATTAAAGATTATCTTATAAAAGGCTTAATGCTAGCTATGGGTATTCATGATTAAAATTAGAGTGCTATTTACATTATTATGTTAATTCAGTTAGTTTTTAATTCATGTAAACAAATTGAAATTATTGTAAGTGTGAACAAATTGAAATAATTGAAAGTGTGAACAGTTGGTCTCAACTTTTCCCTTTACACTTCCCCTTTACTTCCGCGGGGGGTGTACAAATGAGACGGTGTGTGTCCTGTTGGCCTTAAGGCGAATTCGGAAAAGCTGTCCATTGACCGTCTGTAGGTAGGCTCTGCGATGCCGGGGTAGGAGATTCCCAATTGCGAGGTTGATGTCGGCCGCTAGCCGGGCTCGTGAGACTTGGTCGAGATCGCCATTGGTCACGTTCAGGGTGTCGGCGGTTACTGGTGGAGGTGACGCTGGCCGATGTCTAGGTTGTGTCACCGCTGGTCTTGGTAGCGCGCCAGTTGCTGATACTCGGACTGTTGACCCCAGTTGGAGGTCTCGGGGCCTCGGATCTGCACCCCGACTTTGGTTTGTTGACGCGTCTATTTCGTGGAGGCTCGCACCGGGATGAGCAGGAGGGCTCAGTTCACGTGTGGTCGGCCGGCGGGTCCACAGTGCTGTCGGTGGTGTCCCAGCCTCTTCTGGAGGCGTCCAGCGTCCAGCGCTCACTGCTCAATCGTGGATTTGTGCGTGTCGCTCGGGATGTAGATGACCCGCTTTCGTCTTCGCTGTCGGTGATCACTATTGCTCCTTCGGGCATCCAGACCGCGATGGCCTTGTGATGCTGGGGCGGTGAGTCACGATTGTGATTGTTGAATTCGGCCCGTCTAACGCATACGTCAGGATTGGTTGAAAGGCTCGACTGGACCTCAGCGGTCCTGACTGGCGTGGTTGGGCGGCTGGAATTCTCGTGGGTTCCAGGTGTCGGGTCGGCACTCATGACAGTATTGCAAGTCATGGAGGCCCCGGCTGGAATGTTTCGGTTGGTGGGCTTCTTCATGATGGTGCCACGTGGTGTCCACTCGATTACTTGGAGGGGCGAGTGGTCTCTTGTCGTTGGATGGGGCCAATGAGTGAAGGCAATTTCCTCTCGGTGGAGTGTCGCGGTTCCCGAGGGTCGAACCGGGCTGTCGGTGATGTCTTCAACGATACGAAGTGACTTAGGCGATTCGTGCACAATCATCATCACCTTGATGGTGCACTCGATGGACGTTGCAATGTCCGAATTGGCGTTGTTGTCGCTGTGGAGACGGTGTAGCGAAACGCGGTGGCGTCACATTAGGCGGTGGTGGCGTTGATGGCCGGTTTTTCGAGTTGCGCTCGTGAGGGCCCTGCCTCTGGGGCACCCGCTGGGTGGGGTGAATAGGCTGGCGATTCTTCGCTGTCGCTCTGGGTATCGCTTGCGTCTGTATCGGACGTCTCGGATGTGCTCGTGGAGCTGTCGTACGATTCGTCGGCGGTAGGGCAGGTTGGCTTGGTTGCTTTCGAGTAAGCCCGTTTCGCCTTCGAATTCCTCCTTCGGACTTTGGGACGTCCTCTCACTGGTAGCGATAGACATGTCCAGCCCCAGTGAGGGAGGGTCGGTCATTGACACATCGCCAATAGAGCTGACTTTCGTGGAAATATCCATTTCCCCTGGTGCGTAATTTTGTTCAACATCGCGTTCTGCCTCACGTTCAGCTTCATCTTCGTCATGGGTGTCAGGGGTGGGCCTGTGTGCGCGGTTGCCATCCCGGACCGTGTTGTCTGTCGGGCATGCGAAGCGCCATGCCGTCAACCGCTCTGTGGGTAATGGCTGAGGGCGAGAGTAGGCCTGTCGTCCGCTCCGGCCGCCCCTTTGGCGGGTAGCTCCACGTGACCCACGCTGACTGATGCCACCTCGAGCTCTGGCGGCTTGACTGGTGGAGGCGTCTTCGATGAGAGGTGCGACGATCGGGCTCCTGGAGGATTCGCGGACCCGAAGTCGTTGCCCGTGACGTCCACGCGGCCCATAGGGAACCTCATGGCTTTCTTCTGAGAGCCGGATCGTTCGGCGACATAGGTTATATTCTTCGGTCAATCTGTGGCGATAGCGCTCCTTGGCGGCTTCGTAGTGCCCGGCGTTGTCGTCGCTCATTGTGGCGTATCGTGTTGTTCGTGTTGTATCTTGTTGTTTTGTCGTTGTCGTATGACCGTGGGAGTGTTGTCCAGATTCGGCGTAGATAGCTGTGGGAGAAAGAAAAGAACAGTTAATAAAATCGCTTAGCTGTTGGTTGCCTGGCTTGGCCGGGTGATTTGGGCCGTGGTACAATTTGAGCTCGCTCAAATGGGCAGTTCGCACCCGAGATTCTCCCTCTCGCCTCAGACGGGCGATGACTGGAGAAAGAAAGTTTATGACTGTGTATGGCCCAGCATATTTTGGGGCCAGTTTGGCCGCGAAGCTGTCAATAGCTTTGGACAGCGGGTGCTGCCTGACCATAACCAATTGCCCAACCTCGGGTTTCCATGGCCTTCTGCGCAGGTTATAATGACGAGCTTGGTCTTGGGCGGCCTTGGCCATGTTGTGCCGAACGATATGAAATATTTCTTGTAGTTGAATAGCCCGTTCGGTGGGCTCGATGGGTATGTTACCGGTACCAGGGGTAACGTCGTCGAACAAGGCGTTGGAAAGCCGTGGCTCTCTGCCCTGGGTGATGAACGCGGGACTATATCCCGTGCTTTCTGACGCACAGGTGTTGACAGCCAGCGACAGCTCGGGGAGGTGCTCGTCCCATGTTTTCTGGTTCTTACCTGCGAATTGTGCGATCATTGTTTTTACCGTTCTATTACTCCTCTCGGTGGGATTTTCTTTAGGGGTGTACGGCGCCGTGAATTGTTGGCGCACCCCGATGTCTTCGAAATACGTCTTCATTAGTTTACTACTAAATTGAGTGGCATTGTCGGACAAGAACACCTTGGGCACCCCGTATCTGGCCAAGATCCGCTCTCGAAATGCTTTGCGTAGTCCCTCTGCCGTAGCTTTTCGCAGGGGCACCAGCTCGGTCCATTTCGAGAATCTGTCTACAAATACCAATAACGTGGTATTACCATGTTTGGAGCGCGGTAATGGCCGGACGAAATCCGCGCACACTGTGGCCCAGGGCTCCTCCGGGATAGCGATGAGCATTTCGCCAGCTGGCGCTTGTTGGCTTACCTTGTACTGTTGGCACAGTTCGCATTGTCGCACATACTTGCTGATGTCGCGGAACATACCGGGCCAATAGTACCTATTAGTGATGCGGGCGATGGTTTTGCGAATACCGAGATGGCCAGCACTAGGGCTGTCATGGTTTTCCTCCATCACGCGTCGTCGAAGTGGGTTGGAGACGCAGAGTTTCCACGGCGCACAGTCTTCGTCGCCGGTGTGTCGTGCTAAGTGGCGGTACAGTTGGTCCCCAACGAAAACGTAGTCTGAGTACTTTTCTGGTTGTTGTCGAACCTCTGCCTGTCGTCGCCGTAACCAGGCACAGTAGGTGTGTTTGTCGATGAATGCTGCTTGTTGACATTCCTCCTGCGGTTGTCTGGACAGAGCGTCGGCCACCACGTTGAGCTTACCCTTACGATATTGTACTGAGAAATTGAATTGTTGCAACTCCAGCGCCCACCGCGCGATTCGGCCGGACGGACTTTCTATAGAGTTCAACCACTTTAGTGAAAGGTGATCTGTAATTACAATAAATTTATAGCCCTCTAGGTAGGGACGCATCTTTCGAATCCCCCACACGATGGCCAAACATTCTTTTTCGGTGGGCGAATAGTTCTTCTCAGCTTGATTTAAATGTCGACTGGCATAAGCGATTACCCGCTCCATACCATCTATTGTTTGCGTCAGCACCGCGCCGAGGCCGAAATCGCTGGCGTCGGTCTGAAGCGTAAATGTTTGGGTGAAGTCGGGGCACGCTAATACGGGTGCTTCTGTCAATTTCCTCTTAAGTGTTTCAAAGGCCTGTTGCTGTTCGTCGGCCCACTTCCAATGCCTACCCTTCTTCAGCATAGCTGTCAGGGGTTGAACGATGGCGGCGAAGTCGGGCACGAACCGTCGGTACCAGGACGCGACGCCCAAGAAACTCCTCACCCCCCGAATATTTTCGGGAGGTGCTAACTCGCGAATAGCAGCGACTTTGTCGGGGTCTGTATGAATACCCTCACCACTTACAATATGACCTAGATATTTAACCTGGGTCTGGAAAAACTCACACTTCTCGGGGTTATACGAAGATTTGCTGTTCTTAATCGCCGAAAAACCTCTCGTAGGTTGCGTAGGTGCTCCTCCAGGGTGGCGCCGGTGACCACGATATCATCCAAATAGGCGAAAGCTATGGACTCCAATTCTATACCAATCACCTGGTCAAGCGCGCGTTGAAACGTTGCGGGTGCCGAATGCAATCCGACTGGCATGACGCGCCACTGATAAAGCCCACGGCCCGGGACGGTGAAGGCAGTGTACTGTTTGCTACTTTAGGGGATCAGAATTTGCCAATATCCGTCTTTTAGGTCGAGGCTGCTAATAAATTTTGCATTTCGTAAGCGATCGAGGATGTGGTGGATACACGGCAGCGGGTATGCATCTGGCACAGAGTGGCTGTTCAATTGTCGATAATCGATACAGAGCCGCCAGGCCCCCGTCTTTTTCCGTACCAGCACTATCGGAGCACTGTACGGGCTGTGAGACGGTTCGATACACACCTTCTCCAGTAGTTTGTTGATTTCATCGTCGATGATGGCCTGCATGGCCGGATTTCGCGGGAAATACCTCTGTTTGATTGGTCGACTGTCAGCCATAACGATGGTGTGTTGGGTGATATCTGAAGTTCCCTTTAAATCATTAAAAAGTGGCAGCTCTGCGCCCAGAAAGTCGTCAATCCTCTCCTGCTGGTTTGCTGACGATTCTGCTGTCAGCAAACAGTGAGTCGTGAGTGCTGCTGGGTTCAGCTGCAATGTCGAACCTGCACATGTGAGACTGGTTTTCGTAAAAATAAGGAAGTCTAATCCCAGGATTACCTCCTCATACGCGTCGGGCATGACCACGAATTTAAGCAGGCAATTTACGTCGCCCAATCTGACTCGAGCTTCAACGGCTTGCCTTAGACTAAGGCTGGACCCGTCTGCTAACCTGACTTCCCCTTGATAGGCCTCTTTTCTACTTTTCATCCTTATTTTGTGGGCGAACGCCCCACTAACGAAGCTTCGCGTCGCCAATGTGTCTACGACTGCCTGCACCGGCTGCCCGCCGACGATGGCGTGTGCGAGGATGTGCTAGGCGTCGTATTCGAAAATTACTGGTGCCGACGGCGGGAATTCGGAGTTGCCACTCCCCCTCGATTGGGGTGGTCTCCCCGGCCGTTTCCCGACTGGCGACAACAATCAACCATTCTGCGGCCTAAGCGGCCACATTGCCAACAAAAATCAATTTGTGGGTTCGTACAACCCCGCGCGAAATGTCCGCTCTGCCCACAGCGGCGGCAGGCCTGTGGGTCAACGCGGTCGGTCTGGGCCGGTGCGGAAGCGGCGGTGATGGCTCGGGGCGGATGAGTCACTAATCGCTGTTGGCCACCGCCACCGTATGGTGCTGGTGGTAAGACCTCCCCCTGCGACGCAGTCACCCTGTCTGGCTCCCGCTCCTGGATACTCTCCAAGTCTTGGTCCAGAGCGATGAGCCCAGCAAGGGTTTTGAAATCCTTTCTTCGAATGTACCAATGGTACTCAGGCCGCGCGTTTCTAAAAACGCACTCGAGCCGTTGCTCCTCGGTGTATTCCCCGTGTCGCATCATATATAAAAGGGCGAGGGCTTAGTCGCGGAAGGACTCGTCGGTTTTTTGAAGGTGGGCTCGTATTGAGTCATCGACCCGCTCGTAATAGCGAGCCGGTAGGAAAAACGTAAGGAAATTTTCTTTAAACGACGCCCAAGTTTCCCATTGTTGGTTGCAGGTGCGAAACCACACCAGTGCCTTTCCCCTTAACACTTCCGGCAGATATCGGGGTAGTGTATCTACATTCAGGCCATCCATGCTACACAACTCCTCCACTCGCTCAATAAACGCGAGTGGGTCAGGGCCCCCATCATAATAATAAAACCGTTTACGTACCTTGTCCATGACCCCCGCGCCTGTGGCGGGTGGTCTTACCTGGTTGACTGGGAAATGGTATGAGAGATGGGTGGTGCTCGCTGTGGTTGGTGCTGTAGGGTGCTGAACCTCTCTCCCTCCGGGCGATGTGTTGTTTGTTGTGGCCGAGGGGGTTGCTTGTGAGTTGCTGATTGGTGCCGAGCCTTGTGTTAGCCCAGGACCGGTAGGCGATGGTCGCGGTGATGCTGGCTGCACCGTGATCGTGGGTAGGGGTACACCAGTGGTTTGGTCGATACCGATTTCCGTTTTCCCGTCACAATTTGTTTCGAATTTAGACTCCTTTATTTCACTGTCGGTTGACCCTATACCGAGGGTATCGTCTCCCTCACTTTCGATTTTGTTTTGCGCGGTTGTCAGCACTCGCTTATGCTTCTCCTGGAGCAGGAGTAACCGCTGTACCCTCTCGTGGGTGTGTTTGGATTGCCCGATGAATGAGGCAAATCTGCCACGGAGTGCTGCCACTGTACCGGACGCGTCGAGGCCGAATTCGCCCGCGTATGTCACAAGGTCGGCTTGATTTAAGCTGTATACCCAGCTGGTCAAAATTTTGGCTTCCATGGTCACGTTGCCTCTTTTTTTTTACACTGATTTAACCGATCTTAGTTTGATTTTCTTCAAGAATTACGATACGAATCTCTTTTCTTTTCACTCGTAATAGTTGGGCGTGCCAATATACCGGTTACCGATCACTTGTTGGATATATAAACCATATTTCGATTTATCAAATTTCTTTTAAATTTTCAGTCGCGGTTGGAAAATTTTGACTTATTTTATTTAACGATTTCCCCTTCACTGCGATTGTGAAGGCATCGTAGAGACACTGTTGTTGCACTTGTCACTTTCGCTGTCGATGCACTTTCTTTATTTTTCCCTTATTCTCGATTATTTTTTATTTCTTTACACATTTTCACACGTTGTCGGGGTGTTGCACACATTGCAGTTTTCTAGTTTCTTATTTTTTTTTTTTTTAACTTTAAAGTTGCCGTTGCGGCCAACTGGACGTTGTCGATTTCGTTGCCACGCGGTACCTCGCTCGTATTGAGTGATTTACCGGTCTACCGTTTGCCTAACGGTTTCACTTTTCGCGTCTCTCGTCGACCCGATCGATTTCACTACCACTTGTGTGGTACAGTCCCGTACTTTCCGTTGGAAACAATTTTTCCTTTTAGCGCACCGTCGTAAAATTTACACGTTACTACCGTTGTAACCGTATTTTCGCCTTTTGCTTTTCAAAGGCAGATTTTCGAATTTTCTAAGTGTGGTTTATTTCCTTTTTAATTTTACACTTAAAAATTTGTCTTTTCTATGCACGAACCTTTTTCGAAGCAGAGGTGAAGCCGTCGGTGTCCAGGGTTCGTTGCAAAAATTTATTGATTGAAACCATGTGCAGACAAATTCCTAAGTGTATAAATGTTTTTAAATGGGTGAAGGGACAACACGTGAATCATACCACACGGTTGCTGGCAGAGAGTCTATAAAATTAAGGGGAATAGAGCGAAGAATCACGCCACACGATTGCTGGCGAAGATTCTGCGGGATTCGGGAGAAGATCAAGAAGTCCTGCCACGCGATTGCTGGCGAGGCTTCTGTGAGTAGGGACAGAGAGGGGAATCACGCCAGACGGTTGCTGGCAGAGATTTTATGGAACTAAGGGTGAAGAGCGAAGAATCACGCCACACGATTGCTGGCGATGATTTTGCGACATTTGGGGCAGAGTGAAAAATCACATCACGCGGTTGCTGGCGATTATTCTACGGGATTTGGGAAGAGGGTGAGAAATCACGCCACACGATTGCTGGCGAAGAGTTCTATAGGATAAAGGGGGAAGGAGCAAGAAGTCACGACACACGATTGCTGGCGATGATCTTGCGACATTAGGAGAAGAGTGAGAAATCACACCACGCGGTTGCTGGCGATTATTCTACGGGATTTGGGAAGAGAGTGAGAAATCACGCCACACGATTGCTGGCGAAGAGTTCTATAGGATTAAGGTGGATGGAGTAAGAAGTCACGCCATACGATTGCTGGCGAAGAGTTCTATTGGATTAAGGGGGAAGGAGTAAGAAGTCACGCCACACGATTGCTGGCGATTATTCTACGGGATTCGGGAAAAGTTGTGGAAAATCTCTACAAGGGACAGGGATTCTATGCTAAATCGGCCTATGCCTATTTACGGTCACTACCTACTACCGACACTATTTCCTACTATATTCTCTTACCCGGTTGTTGCTGTTTACCGAACGATTATCCGTGGTGTGGTCGTCTCAACAGCCAGAAGCGAACTAAGCTTTGGTGTGACGCTCTCGACAGCCAAAGATGAAGACCGAACTATTTTGGTGTGATGTGCTCGACAGCCAAAACTAGACTGCCCGACAGCCAGAAGTAGACTCCACTATTTTGGTGTGATGCGCTCGACAGCCAAAACTAGACTCCCTAATTATTTTCTGCTGACCGATCTGCAGACCATTTCGCAGACTCCTGCGCCGATCAAATTCGTGCGTTGCCACACTGAGTGAAGTTGGTGGCCGTTCGTTGTGCTAGTGTCTCCGCGTCGTATGCCAATTCATAACTTTTGTCGCGATGAAATGTTCGGCGAAACTCAAAAGTTGTTTAGATGCTAGATGACTTAATGGCTAAAATTCAATTAAAGATTATCTTATAAAAGGCTTAATGCTAGCTATGGGTATTCATGATTAAAATTAGAGTGCTATTTACATTATTATGTTAATTCAGTTAGTTTTTAATTCATGTAAACAAATTGAAATTATTGTAAGTGTGAACAAATTGAAATAATTGAAAGTGTGAACACTTGGTGTTGGGGAAAACGCGTCGTCACAACTTTCCCCTTTACAGTGTTGGATGCGACAGTATTTGACTTGTCTGGCTGGTCAAACGGGACTGCATTGACGGGTGTCCTGGATAGGGCTGTGCGTGGCGCATCCACCTGGTCGTGGAACACCCTGGTTTTCTGATACCGAGTCAGGTGGTCGTGAGGAGCTCCTGGGCAGTTGGGATCCTCCATCCGTTGAGCCATCCTCGTCCATGTCTTCGTTGATCGTAGTGCCCGTAGGTCCATCACCTTTGCCGGTGACCTCTTTGTTGTCGTTCGGCAGCCTCATCGTTGCTGGATGGCCAGTCAATGCTGATATCGTTGACAGTAGCCCGTGCGCCTACATCGCTCTCACTATCGGATAGTGTACCGCAGTCATACCAGCTGCCCTGGTTCGGTGGATCCTCGCTGTGGATGGTGTGTTCCAAACGGAAGTGATTCGAGAACCCTCCTTCCTCGACCATTCGTGGTCCAGAGCCCCTGGTGGCGTCTCTGCCTGCTGCAGCTTGACTTGTGGAAGGACGGGTGGTGTGCGGGGGCCTTCCGCTCGAGGTCGCACTCGTAAGCGTGGCTCGCCGCGCCGGTCTTGCACATAACGTACTTTTTCATCGTCTCGGCTTAGCCGCTGGGTGCGCCGACCCCGGTTTGAAGCTTCCGAGTGTCGTTGTCGGAATTGGGTCCGCGATGCCTCGAACTTGAAAGGGTCCGGCTCCATGGCGCACAGTGATTTGTCCCATAGACAAAATTCAGAAAGTGTGATGTCATCAATTATATAAAATATGGTATTTTTGGAAAGGTAATACATTGACTAAAAAGAATATGAACTTTTTTATTTGATTAAAAATATTTTGACGTCCGTGGATTATTTTAAAGTTAGGGAAATTTGATAACAAATGCTGGAACAAAAAAATTTATTTTTGATAACTTGGCGAAAAAAATTGCCCAAAAGGCATTTTTGGCAAGAATGATACAAACTTGCCTTTTTTATAAATGTTATTATTGTACTAAAAAATAAAAAATAAAATAGTTGTCATTAAACTTCGATGTAAAAATTTGTGAGTACCATGGAAAAAAAAGTTTTTCAAGTAAAAAACAAAAAAAAACGCAAAAAATTATGGATTGTAAAAAAAAAGTGCGTAAAAGTTAGTGAACATTTTTTTTTTTGTTTTAAAGTTTAACGTGTTTTCTTTCAGAACAAAAAAAGAAATTCACCATTTTTTACCAACTTTTTGAAAAAAATGTTATTTTGTAAATGGTTAAAATTACGATTTTATATCCAAAAAACTTTTCAAAAAGTTCATAATGTAAAAAAAATGGTAAAATATGATGAATGTAAGTACTTTTATTAATATATTGATATTAATGAATGTATAGTAACTAAAAGCTCAATCGAAATATTGTTGATCCAATGTGATTTAATATTTCTCTATTTTACTCTTCTCTCTTCATCGTATTGACTAAGGCGGTCAATACCGAATGGTTTTGGCAATCCCGGGTTCTCCAGATTTTTCAGGATTTCTTGGGGTTTGTTACTTTACCAAGCACATGTTAAACAAATAAAAAAATAAAAAATGTGCCAGAATTATTTAAATTAAGAATACAGGTAAAATTTATGGTAAAAGTGAATACGTCACTTCGACAAAAGTACACTATCAAGTACACCAATCCGTGAATACCCCTAATAGTAGAATATACATAATATAATATAGTATAATATACATTTTTCTTTACAAAGTATTCAAGATTATAAAAATGTATTGATTTTGTCAATAGTTATAATATTAAATTTATTACAAAGATTTGTTACTGTTTTTGTATTAATGTACCTGCTACAACTGCTAGCCAAAAACGGTTACCAAATTTGAAATCAGCTAATCAAGAACCACTAGAATCCGTTATTAAAGCAAAGAAACCTTTTTCGAAATATAATTGTAGAGTTTTATTATATGCATAATAATTAAATAAGAAAATCAAGCATACAATTCTGGATTTATTCAAAAACTATAAGCGTTACTGAAAAACCAATTACATTTTCGAAATCAGCGGGCCAAAACACACTTAGTAACTTAGTTTCAATTAATTCAGAATACTCCTGTGATTTTTGTCCCAAGCTCATATGGAGACAAATCACTGTGTGGCGGTCTGATTGAGTGTGTTGTCAGTTTTGGATGTGTCCTTCGTGTGTCGGCGATTGTGATTCCTCACAGCTCGTTTATGGCAAGCTGTGGAAGAGGGAAAAATTTTGTTAATAGTATCGTTTATAGTGAGGGCACAGTGGTCAGCTCCAGTCATTGTAGTGTGGAAAGGTTTAAGTTCACTAATGTGGGCTGTCCGGAGTTTTTTGTCGCCCTCGCGCTTCAGGTGTACGATTACGGCCGAAGGGAATCCGACCACTTGGTAAGGACCCGTGTACTTCGGTGCCAATTTAGCCGCAAAACTATCGATTGCCTTTGACAACGGGTGTTGCCGGACTAACACCGGTTGCCCCAATTTAGGTTTCCACGCTCGTCTGCTCAGGTTGTAATGCCGTGCCTGATCGCCTGCCGCCTTGGCCAAGTTGTGTTTCACAATTTTGAAAATCTCCTGCAGCTGTTGGGCTCGCTCTGATGGCTTGATGCTAGTAGTTCCGGTGCCCGTAGTGACCTCGTCGAACAATGCTTTTGGAAGCCTCGGTTCTCTCCCCTGAGTCAGGAACGCAGGACTGTAACCGGTACTTTCGGATACGCTGGTGTTGATTGCTAAGCTCATTTCTGGCAAGTGTTCATCCCAGGTTTTTTGATTCTGGCCGGCGAACTGTGCCATCATCGTTTTCACCGTGCGGTTAGCCCTCTCTGTCGGATTTTCTTGTGGCGTATAGGGCACCGTATACTGGTGACGCACCCCGACCTCCTCCATGTAGGCCTTGACGGTACGGCTCGTAAACTGCGTGCCGTTATCGGATAAAAACACTTTCGGGACGCCATACCTGGCGAGGATGCGTTCCCTGAACGCCCGCAGAAATCCCTCCGCGGTGGCACCCCTCAAAGGCACCAGCTCCGTCCACTTTGAGAATCGATCGAAAAATACTAGCAACGTAGTATTTCCATGTTTGGATCGTTCCAGCGGCCCGACAAAGTCGGTGCACACGGTCGACCATGGTTCCTCGGGAACGCTCGTCAACATTTCGCCAGCCGGCGCCTGCTGACTCACCTTGTATCGCTGGCATGACTCACATTGTCTCACATAACGACTTACGTCACGAAACATTCCCGGCCAGTAACATCGGTTGGTGATGCGGCCGATTGTTTTGCGTATCCCCAGATGTCCAGCGCTAGGGTTATCGTGATTTTCTTCCATGACCCGTTTTCGCAGCGGGGTGGCGACGCAAAGCTTCCATGGAGCGCAGTCCTCATCGCCTGCGTGCCTGGCAATATGTCGATACAGTTGGTCGTTGATCAAAGCGTAGTCGGGATATTTTCCTGGCTGACCGAGCACCTCAGTCCGCCGTTTCTGCAGCCATGGGCAGCTTACGTCGGTTGTAGTCACCGTTGCCTGCTGACAATTCTCTCTGGGTTGCCTCGACAGTGCGTCCGCGACGACATTCAGCTTCCCTCTGCGATACTGCACGGTAAATTTGTGCTGTTGCAGTTCCAGGGCCCATCGTGCTATACGGCCGGACGGACTCTCTATGGAATTGAGCCATTTAAGCGATAGATGGTCTGTAATTACCACAAACTCATAGCCTTCTAGGTAGGGGCGCATTTTGCGGATTCCCTACACGATGGCCAGGCACTCCTTCTCAGTTGGCGAGTAGTTCTTCTCGGCTTGATTAAGGCGTCTGCTGGCATACGCTATGACCCGTTCCACTCCGTCGATTACTTGGGTGAGCACAGCACCGAGGCCATAATCGCTGGCGTCGGTCTGTAATGTAAAAGTCTGTGTAAAATCGGGGCAAGCCAGTAAGCCGTAAGTTTCTCTTTTATTGTTTCGAAAGCCTTTTGTTGTTCTTCCCCCCACTTCCAATGCTTCCCCTTCTTCAGCATACCTGAATTTAGTCTGGAAGAACTCACATTTTTCCGGGTTGATGCGTAGGTTTGAGGTCCCCAAACGCCTGAAGACCTCCTGTAGATTGTCTAGATGCTCCTCCAGAGTGGAACCCGTGACCACGATATCGTCCAAGTAGGCGAAGGCGAATGGCTCCAGCTCCGGACCAATGACACGGTCGAGAGCTCGCTCGGGGGCGAAGTGCAGTCCGAACGGCATGACGCGCCATTGGAAAAGCCCACGGCCTGGCACAGTAAATGCAGTGAATTGTTTGCTGCTTTCTGCCATAAGAGTTTGCCAGTAACCATCTTTCAGGTCTAGACTGCTGACAAATTTTGCATTTCTTAATCGGTCGAGAATGTGATTTATGCGCGGCAACGGGTAAGCGTCTGGAGCGAAACGGCTGTTTAACTGTCGATACATAGGCGCCATGAGCCGGTCTTCTTCCGAACCAGAACTATAGGCGCGCTGTACGGGCTATGTGATGGTTCGATGCATCCTTTTTTTAATAACTTGTTGACTTCTTCGTTGATAATGGCCTGCATCGTTGGGTTGCGGGGAAAGTAGCGCTGCTTGATTGGCCGATCATCCGTCATCCTAATGATGTGCTCCTTAATTGCCGTAGTTCCCTGTAATTCGTTAAATTTCGGCAATTCCACTGCAAGAAAGTCATCAATTTGTCGCTGTTTGTTCGGCGGCTCTCCCGCCAGTATCATTGCTCTGCCATGGCTGGATTTTGAAGCTGTAGTGTTTCTCCCGAACACGTGAGCGTCGCTTTCATCATGATGAGGTAGTCCAACCCCAGGATCACGTCCTCGTTGGCATCTGGCATAACCAAAAATCTGAACCTGCACCGCTGCCCATAATCACTCTGACATCCAGCCCTTGCGTCAGTCTTCTCATCCTGCCGTCAGCTAACCTGACCACGCATGTCAGTCGTACCACTCTGCCGCTGTCCCCTATGCGTCGGACAATTTCTTCACTCAGGAAACTTTGCGTGGCCCCAGTGTCCACAATCGCCTGTACCTGTTCTCCACCCACGGTGACGTTGGCGAAGATGTTGGCGGCGCCGTTTTCGAAGATTCTTACTGGTCACGAGGGGGTGTTCCCAGAGTGGCCAGCCCCCCTCGGCTCGGTTGACCTCCGTACTCGTTTCCCGAATGCCCACAGCATTCTCTAAAATTTCGGCCTTGTCGGCCACAGCCTCCGCAGAATACGACTCGTTGATTTCGGCAGTCCCTTACATAATGACCCTGCTGCCCGCAGCGCCGGCATGCCAAGGTGATGGCGTAATGAAAGGTTGATAGGGGGCCCGGGGCAGATATGGCGTTCCATATGGTCCAGCGAATCCGACAGGCGGTGGCGGCATACCTGGATACATATAAGGTCCAGGTGGCGTGACCTGCGTGACATGGCTAGTCGCGGGTGGAGCCTGCGTGGAGGAAACGCTGGTTGCTGGCGGTAGCTGCAGGACCGAATAATGACTGGGTGCTCCATAGTAGCCGCTGGGTGCTCCATAGTATTGGTAAAAAGGTGTCTGATACCCAGGTGGTGGCATGGCTTGCGCACCTTGGGCTGAGATGGGGTTTTCACTATGTGGTGGAGTCGCATTTACACAGTTCGATGTATTGGGTGCTGTGATTTGGGGCACCGTTAGCGGGGTATATCCCTCGGCATTTGACTGCGGCGTCGGTAGAACTTCTGATGTGCCGAACTGAGGTTTATCGGTATTCTCGCTTGCGACTGACTCATCCGCCAAGACTTTACCGCGTTCTTCGGCAGCGTCCGTCAATTCCTTGCTTGGCTCCAGTTTATGTTCTCTGCCCACGCGGCCTTCGGGTTCGAAATTGAAAAACATCGATGACGACTCCGCACTTTCTTGATCACTTGATACTTTATGTGGGGTTGGAGCCCGTAAAGCTCTTGTAAAATGACCAATCGCTCTACTCGTTCGGCGCTATGATCCCCTTGTCCCAGGAATGTAGCCAACCGTTTTCGTAGTACCGCCGCTGAACCGCTGGGCTCTAGCTCGAACTCATGAGCTTATTTCCACAGGTCCTCCTGGTTGAGATTATATGCCCAACTCGTAAACACTTTCAAATTATCCATTTTTTTTTCTTTTTTTTATAATTAATTTTTCCTAATTTTATTTTCATTGTCTTTCCGTTTTCACTGTTCACTGGTGTATACCTAAGCGCCGATGTCCCGTTGGGTTGTTTTCGAGGCCACCTGTTGCCTGGTTATCCCGTACGATCGGATTTTCGCTGTTATTTTAGTCTATTTGTTCAATTTTTAAACTGTTATGAACATTCTCACTTGTAACTGTGTGTTTTTTTTCCTGTTGGAGATTTTGCCGTTTTTGGCCACTCTTTTCCTGTTTTTATACACGAGTGCCTTTTCCCCGTAACTGTATAGATCACTGTGTTTTTTTAATGTTTCAACACTCTGGAATTTGTCTTCACTCGCGTTTTATATTTTCAATATACGAAGTCCCTGCTCGGGCGCTATTGTAACGATGTCTTTGAGCCGGGGTGAAGCCGTCGGCGTCCAGGATCGTCTACAAGAATTTTTTTGTTTTGGGAGCGACGTATATTTGACAAATTCCAGTAAAACTTCTTATTTTTTGGTTTTAATTCGCATTTATTCATCTTCGGTTTGTTTGCCGGTTACAATATTTGCTTAGTCTCTATCGGTTTTCCCGATTTACAATATCTTTGCCGTCTTCGCGTCGATTACTCCCGTGTTCTCCAGTTCGGTTGGCCGCTCGTCGGTTTTCTTCGCGCTTCTTACTGCCGTCGGTTTTCTCACTCTCTTGGCTCAAATGTTCGGGCTAAAGTCAGTTGGGTTCAGTCAGTTTTGCCCGGGCTTTGCATACAGGTACGAAGTACCAATGCCGAAAACCGAATTAACTAAATTACTGATTTTGCATGCAGGCACGAAGTACCAATGCAGAAACCGATTCAAGAAATCAACTACTCTAACGATTTTGCACACAGGCACGAAGTACCAATGCAGAAACCGAATCAACTAAATTAATATAACATTATCTACTACCACTAATTCGCCTAATCGTTCGGCCCTAACGTCACGATATGCCTACGGGTACTACTCACTACACGACTTACTCGCACGCTACTCCGGGAGAACTGAAAGAATTTCCAAAAATATCTCGCCTTTTATAGCCGACGGCACCGGATTTCTGTTTTTTCTGTGCTGATCGTTTTTCTTCAACGCCTTCGCTTGAAAGTCAGCTGATCGGGTACTGCGTAGGTAGGGTTGCGCAGTTGCTCTTCGCAATGGCGTTACCTTATCGACATTTCTTAATACTACTTTTTTTAATACATTTTCCGTACTTATTTAAAACAATTCATACAATTAATAAATAATTCAAATAATTTTCATCTTATTATTATTAAATTAGGTTTATAAAATGAGGTGCATATTCGGTTGCAAAGAAGAAATATAAAGAAAATAATAATAAGTTGATGTGGGCAAAAATGAGCCCGCGATTTTTGTCCTCACAATTTTGAGTTCGGCAGATTTGCATACAACACAAACAAAAAATATTCTTCGCAGAAGAAATTTAGAAAAAAATTAACAAAAGCAAAACAAACTAATATAAAACAATATAAAAACAAAAATCAAGTAAGCAACAACAACCGTCTTGGTTTTTTCTGCAAATTCCCTAATTATATCGTCTGGTGTAATTGAAATTTCCAGATGGATGTTCAATGATGCTAAACCATTTACTCGATGTTCTCCCATTGAGTTGCGCAAGTGATTTTTGAGGCGACGAAGAGTGCTGAATGATCGCTCACTTGTAGCTGTAGGCACTGGGATGACAACTAGTATTTTTAATATTTAAACCGGCTCAAAACTAACACGATTGCACAGATTTAACAGATTTTACAAATAAATAAACACATTTAGGGAATTCACAAGGGTCTGGTATTGTCCTATTGTCGTATCATCGTGCTTGAAAAAATACAATTGTTGTGAGCACACCCATTGCAGAAAAAAAATCTAGATACATTCAAAATGCTTCCGGAAACCCCTGGGCCAGGCATTCGTCTGCCCGTAAGTGCCATCTGTGTTTTGGAGGTCTCCACGTTCTTTGTTGCAATATTTTAGGCAAGTCGTGCACGTTTTATGCATTAAAAATAGTCCCTAAAAGAAATTTTAACAATTCACTCCAATTAATTTTCAAATAAGAAGAAGAATCAATACGAGAGTCATAGAAACACAGGTTGCAAAGTTGTATTATCGTATTTTTTTTGTATGGAAAACAGCAACAACATCTTATCAACTATCGTATTTTTTTACGACAATGCAACAATACGACCGATACGAGACCCTTGTGAATTCCCTAATTTTTTAAATATATGAAATGTTTCTACTATGTGTGCGTGTTGTACAATTTTTAAAAGAAAAATTCATACTTGAAGATATTCCAGAGCGTTTGTCTTTTTTAGTTCATTTTGCTCCACAAAACTTCGCCACAGTTCTATATTTCCAACTAAAGCAACCTCGGAACATTCCAATATTGATTCGTACTGGAGGTTTTTGAATCTAACCAAGTTGTTATTTCATCTAAGGCGCTTATAACGTAAGGCTGCAGCTCTACAAAAGCCGCTATAGCTTCGTTTTTTTCAACCCACCTAGTTTGACACAACATCTTAAGTCGAGTAGCTCTTGTTTTAATTCCACCTTAGAAAAGTATTAAATATAACTACTAAATACTGAAATGTATTTGTTAGTGACATGATGAAATAATACCAGGTAGTGCCAGTACATATTCAAATTTCAACGGCTCTCCCTACTGATATCACCTAGTATTATTGCATCATGGTTTATTCAAAAGCAAACCTTCATAAATATGCTTTTCCAATTCAACTTTTCTTTTAAGGGTTTTCAAAAATACGGTTTTTACAATGAATTTATATTTTAAAACAAATAATATTTTAGAAATATGATATATTTCTTTATAAAAAAAAGTGTTTTCCCAATCTCAAAGGGGGGGTTTGACACCCAAACCCCCCCTGCGGCCCTGATATATATATATATCCTCCAATCTGCGGCGAGCTTTTTCATACACTTCCACATGAGCTAGAGAGCTGAAATTTGGATCACTGATAGAACTCCGGTGACAATGCATTCTTTTAAATGTTGGGGTCCATCATGGCATAACTTCCAATTCCTTCAAGCTACAATGATAGGTGGGTTCTTATTGACAAAATTAAGTTTTATACCCTTGGGAAATGGGGGTGTGGGGGCAAAGGGGAGCGGGATGGAGCCAATTTCAAGTCCTAACTTTCGTATTTTGTAAGCTACAAGGCTGAAATTTTTACTTAGGTTCGCATTCGGGAAAAAGAGTAAAAAAGGGGGGAAAAAAAAAATTAAAAAAAAAAAAAAATGAGTGAAAAACAAGTTTTTTAAAATATATCCCTTTAACCGACTAAAAAGCAGAAAATAAATTTCCTTTAAATTCATTTCAGCAATTTCGATTTAAAATTAAGGGTTTTCGGCTACTTAAAAATCTGCATTGATATTAGGAGGAAAGTACCCAAAACCCTTAATTTTAAATCGAAATTGCTGAAATTAATTTAAAGGAAATTTATTTTCTGTTTTTTAGTCGGTTAAAGGGTTATATTTAAAAAAACTATTTTTTTACTCTTTTTTTATAATTATAACCCTTATATTAACTTGCTTTGGGTGGAGTATATATATATATATATCCTCAAATCTGCGGCGAGCTTTTTCATACACTTCCACATGAGCTAGAGAGCTGAAATTTGGATATATATATCCTCAAAGGTATTTTTTGTATCCATTTGAAGAAAAAAATGGATTTTTTAACTTTCATTCTTTTTTATACCCTACACCTCATGAGGTATGGGTATATTCACTTTGGTCTGATGTTTGTAACACCACGAAGGATACGTGTCCGGTATGGGAAAGTATATATATTCTTGGTCAGCGGCCCCTCCCGAGTTGATTTAGCCCTATCCGTCTGTCCGTCTGACCGCCTGTCCGTCCTCTTTTCTTGTAAACACGATGTAACGTGAGCCTGTATTGTGATTTTATTCTCTCCCCACCTTTTGCTTCTCTTCAATCTTAGTGTGGAGTTTATCTAGCGGATACTTTGTCTCAATGACCTTCCTAGAATTTGATGAGTACGGAGGCGCGCGCTGCTGCAGTCGTTTGGTTATTATCTCTAGTATGAGAGAATTTTTGTGCGTGCGATGAGAGACTGAGTTGCGTGGGTGAATGTGATATTTTGGGTTTGTGCATTGGGTTTGTGCATACGTAGCGATATTTTTGTTGATGTATAAAAGAGAAAAAGAGTGAAAATTTGCGTGCATGTATGATGATGGGTGTTGAGTTGGGGCCAACTTTAAAATGTTAATAGTGCAGGCAATTATTGGTAGGATACAAACTATACGATATAGGGGTTTGAATGTTTTAAGTTAGGAAATTTATGTTTATTAGAAAATCGTTGCTGTGCTAATCGGGCCGTGTTTCTTAAATCGATTGAAATAATTTAGATATGCTAGAAGCATTTGTTAGACAGTGAAATTAATTATATAAAAATAAAGGTTAAAGTGAGTTGCAAGCAAAGGAATTTTGATGTGGTGAAATAGTGCGGAAAAGTTTTTTATCAAGTTCGTTTTTTTTATTTTTTATCTTTATCGCTTTAGGCAACGTGTTAGAATTTAAAAATTTGCCGCCCAGTTTTGGAAAAAGAAAAGAGGGGCCAAATTTTGTTGAGGTAAATATTTAGGGTGCAACAAGAAAAAGTAGTGTCAAATACGTATGAACAAATGGTTTTTTGTTCGTTTTGTAGGTCCCGTACTTGAGGGTAACGGGGGCCTCAAGTGGTTTTTTTGTGGTGGCTCAGAACCGTACATCAGCTGTGAAGGGTCATCGCCTTGCGTTTTTTTATGCAACACAGACTTTCTACATCTACGAATCGGAGGAGGCAAGAAGAGCGAAGATCGGCACCCGATGAAAGTTTATGTCCCGCTTATGATAGGAGTGAGACTATTCTCTGAGCGGCAGGAAAACTTCGCGTGTGAGAAAGTGTGGAACAAGGCAAAGATGTGGAAATAAAACACAATAGTCTCTTTTGGTTAATATGAAGGATGATACCAAACCTTGTTCTTTTGACCCTCAAAGAAAAAGAGGCATATTTTTGAACATATAAAAAAAATAGGGGGGAAAAGAACAATGAAAGAAAAGAGTTTAAAAAAACAATAAAAAAATTAAATTGAATATTTTTAAATCTTACCATCCTAGAATATTTTTTTTGTTTTTTTTTATGAACTATGGTTTTTTTTTAGTGTAAAAGTGCGTAGATTGCAATTTTAACACCTTTTAAAAAGAAAAATAAAAAACGAGGACTTAAAGAAAAGGTTCATTGCCATATATAAAAAAAAAGAACAAGAGAAAAGAATCAAGCAAAAGGAAAGCGTGAGATAATAAAAATAAATGATACAAATAATAAGCTAAAGAGAGAGATTGCGCTCACTGCCCTCAGCGATCCCCCCATCCCCTTTGTGTATAACATTGTTTTTTTTTAGCACGCAGGTAATCGTCGGATGTTGGTACCATCATCGGAGGATTCAATGCATGGGTGAGTGCGTTTATTTGTTTTACATTTTTCTCCCCTCCAACGTTCGTTGGAATGATATTGGCATTCGCCTAGAGTAGTGATCTCATTTAAAAAAAAAGCTCTGAGAAGAAGAAAATAAGTCTCCACTATAAAAAAAAAAACAAAACAAAAAAAAAATAAGGAGAGAGATACCCAAAAGTAAAAAAAAAAGGGAAACAGAGAGCAAAACAAATTCACTAATAATGGTTGTTGTTATTTTTTTTTGGTTACTTTTCTCTTGCTTGTTTGTTTAGCTACCAATTGCACTTACGCACTTAATTAGGTTTTAGTCTTTATTTAAGATATTCTTATTTTTGTTATTTTTAGTTAGGTAAAATTTAAGATTTATAATTTTTAATTCCAGCTGAATTTAATATTAACAGTAGAATAAGAAACTGAATTTTATTTATTTATGTAGTTAATTTTTTTCTATTTTTTTATATATTGTTTCTTCTTTGCATAAGTATAGTGTTAATAAATAGTGAGTTGGTTAAATTCATAGGAAGAAGACTTGAATCTAACAATGAAATGAACATTTATATTTTCTTTAATATGCAGTTTCGATTTTAAAATGAGCGACTAGACTCATTGGTGTTGGTGTGGGTGCCTACCCATGGTACAAGCGAACGGACATGAAGGTCGGACGGACGTTTTAGATGTACATAATGGTAAACGGACGGACTTAGGGGAAAGACAGACGGACATAGCAGTAATTGGGAACAGTGTCGATATACCAGAGCCCAGACACTGTTCATGGCTACGTATCCGCTGGACCGTAGATGGGGTGGGATGGCTCTAGCTGCTGGACAGTGACGTTGGACAGGTTTATAGATTCCTTGGTAGGGGTTTCAAGCTTTAATGCGCTAGTGTGCTTTGGGGGGGAATAGTATGAGTAGGTGAAAGGTTGGTTATATATTTTTTTTGGTGAATGGTTTCCCTGTATGAGAGCTGATTGAAGGTGAATGTAGGATGAATGCGGGAGTATTAAAGCTTGAGCACAAATTTAGGTAGTTTTCGCTAGTTTATTTATTTAGAGTTCAAATAGGTACGGATTTTTTAGGCACAAAAAAATTCTTTTGTTTGGGTCTGAGGTGTTTGGAGGTTGTTTGCAAAAACCCCACCCATACGGCGAGCAGCTCGGGCTAGCCACTGTGCCAAATCGCAACATCACTTTACACGACGAATCTTGACTCATAACAACGATTGCAGGAGCAAGAAGAAAGCAAGGGATCCCAAATTTTGGATTTACATTTTTTAGGCCCTAGAAGGAGTTGGTATTGCCAATGGGCGGAAAAGGTCGGCCGCCACGCCTACCTCAGATATAAGTGAAAATCGTGTTTTTACCGTAATTTTAAGATATCATCAAAACAGTTTGAAATTTTGCATAGTGGGGTTTTTGGGGTCACTGATTTCGAATTTGATGTCTCATTTTCAAAATTCAAGATGACAGAACCAATTTGGACCAGTGGGTGTAGGGTATATATAAGTCGGCTTGCCCGACTGAAACTTACTCACTTGTTATATATTTATTTTGGTCAGGGTGTTGACTCATAAGGCAAAGTGACTGATTTCTCCACCTGGGGAAGCCATAAACGATCCTTATCGAGTAGCAAACCAAGAAGACTTACTGCCTCCTAGCGGCGACCATCGGGCAATGGTATATCGACATCTGTCGATTGCTAGCTAAAGTAAGCAACGCGCCCCCAATCCAGGGTGTTTCGCGACCCGTGCCCATGGTTAGTTTGCAGTCGGGGGTAACTGACTGTATTTTAACGGAGCCTCACGGATACCAGGTCATCTCTGTGAGTAACCGTGACCTTACCGTGTTAATGGGGGCTATGACACGGCGGACCTACTATCTCCTACACTCGTGGGAACAAGTATGAATAGTCTTAAAACTAGAGAGTGGACTATCTTCGGCTGTACCGAAGCTGAAATACCCCCACACAGTAGGAAGAAGTACATCGAAAATAAAAAATTGTGGTCTCAAGACCCTATTTTGAGCCAATTATAGGTGGTTTTGGAGCCTGGACCATGTCCAAAATCCATTTCTAAAAATTTCCAAATAAATCCACAAAAAAAAAAAAAATTGGTCTCAAGACCCCATGTAGACCCTTATATGTGTGGCTGCGGAACATCGGACCAGGTCAAAAATACGTTTCTAAACATTTCCAATCGAATACAACAATAAAAAATGTTTACCTTTTTTTTCGGTGTATGGGAGCCACGCCCAGTTTTTGTCCGATATGGCTGATTCTCGAACTTGATCTCAGTATTCACGAGAAAAACATGTGCCCAAAGTTTCAAGTCGATATCTCCAAAACTGCGACCGCTATCGTGCGGACGGACAGACGGACGGACAGACAGACGGACATCGCTAAATCGACTCAGGAGGTGATACTGATCAAGAATATATATACTTTTCCATACCGGACACGCCTCCTTATGGGCGTTACAAACGTTGTGACAAAGTTAGTATACC
The DNA here is from genome assembly GCA_951394025.1 of Heteromyza rotundicornis. NCBI lineage: Eukaryota > Metazoa > Arthropoda > Insecta > Diptera > Heleomyzidae > Heteromyza > Heteromyza rotundicornis. The sequence continues at coordinate 30,154,667 of OX596012.1, forward strand.
CTGCCACAGTGAGTGTGGGGGTATAAAGATTAACAAATCAGCGGGCGATTATACCGCATCACAACTGGCAGATCGGGCGGAACGTGTCTTCACGAATACTGACCGACCGATTGCGACACCGAGAAGTAGGAAATCGGACTTTAGGAAGAAGGGCAGGGGTACCAAACAACAAACGGGACCGTTGCCAATTATACAGAAACGGAAGGAAAGTCGTGGGTTAGTGGGCTCCACCGGAGATCAACCACATCCATCGACGAGTACTGGACTGACATCCGGACAGGCCACACGTGGGGACATACGGAAGTCAACCGGCTTAAGTGGCGCGGGTGCCAAATGGTATTTGCGCTTCATTAAGGAGGGCCTATCGCCGGAAGCTGCCAAGCAGAAGGCTCTGGACAGACCGAAGGACTCGACAGAACCGAAGAAACGAAGCACCGACGAACTAAGCCCAACGAAGTGAAGAGAAGGAGACCTGAACAGGTAGAGAAGAAAGAGGTCAGGAAGGGCGTGGCGCCAAAGGCAGGTACCAGGAAGCCAGATGTTAGCTATGCTAGCACGGTCAAGGCTACAACACTGGCCATACGCCAAAACTATATCCTGAGCACATACTCACTCGTGAGGAGCAAGGACAGATTGATCAAGCTGTTGTAGAGGAGATGTTTAAGGGTTGGAGGTCCAAACTCCAATTCGATGGCATCCATTTCCGACCAGGCCTAATACTGGTGGACTGCACAAGCGAAGAAACGGCGGAATGGTTGAGGTTGGCGGTTCCTAAACTGCCGAGCTGGAAAGGTGTGGAGTTGACGACGTGCAGTTGGGACAACATAGCTAATGTACACATGGCAACTGTATACCTTCCAAAAGCGGCAGGTGTGGACACCAAGAAACTCTTGAGCCTCCTCATCGCTCAGAACGAGGGCCTCCAAACTGAGCTCTGGAGAATTTTTAGAAACAAGGACGAGAATAAGGGGAAACTTATGACGCTTGGCGTTGACGATCGTTCGCTTGAGGCGATAAAGACAAACAACTGTACTTCCGGTACAGGTTCGGCCGCATCCCTGTACACCTCCACAAGCCGCGGGATCCTAAACTGAATACGGCGGAAGCCTCATCGGGAACTATACCGGAAGAGGTTGTGGCGGAAATAGAAGCTTCACAGAATGAGCAAGTCGAGGAAGTCAACCTGCTATCTCACGAGGTTGAGGGACTGGATGACCTCGATTTAACCATTTTGACCATGGGGACGCATGATGAATCTCAGGATGAGAAACTGTCAGAGGAAAGTGATGACACTCTGACAGCGGAAGACCAACTATAATGGTAAGCATGACCAGTACTAAGGTTGCGCAGGTAAATCTGCACCATGCGAAAGCTGCCTCGGCAACGATCGCAAGGGTAATCACCAAGAACAATATTGGAATAGTGCTGGTTCAGGAACCCTGGGTCTTCAGGGGGCAGATACGAGGTCTGTCATGTAAAGACACGCAGGTAATTTGGGACATACGATGCGAAAAACCAAGGGCCTGTGTGTTACTAACTAACGGTTTGAAATATATATGTCTTTCAGAATTTCTTTCGGGAGACCTGGTAGCGGTACAAATCCCAATCAACATCAAAGGGATCATACGCGACGTTGTAGTAGCGACAGGGTATTTCCCAGGAGACGACGTCCATGCACCACCGGACTTAGTCACTAGACTGGTGAGCTACTGTAACGAGAAGAAGTTACCACTTACACTCGGGTGTGACGCCAACGCGCACAACGGGCGTGGGGCAGCACAGACAACAACCAAAGGGGTGAGTACCTTCTTGAATTTATTCTTAGTAATGAATTGGAAATTTGTAATGTTGGAAATACACCAACTTTTGTAACCAGTGCACGAGAAGAGGTCCTACACATTACTATAGGAAATACTCTAATGAGGGGACTGGTTCACAATTGGAGGGTTTCTGAAGAGCCGTCGATGTCTGATCATAGGATGCTAAGATTTGACATAGATGGCTCTCCATCAATCAATAAACGTATAAGAAATCCCAAGAAAACAAATTGGGATATATATCTAGATCATCTGAGCAATAACACAGTCCACATGGGAGCTTGCAACAATATCAAGAATGAGCTAGAATTAGAAACAGCGGTAGACAACTTTAATAAAGTTATTAATGATGCATATGAGGCAAGCTGTCCAATCAGCAAAATACACTCATCAAAAGACGTACCATGGTGGAACAAAGATTTATCTAAACTGAGAACCAAGGTTCGCAGGTTGTTCAATAGGGCAAAAAGAACAAGAGATTGGTCGAACTATAGGAATACTCTTACAAACTATAGTAACGAAATCAGAAGAGCAAAGCGTTCGAGTTTCAGAAGTTTCCGTGAAAACATTGAGCATACCACTGAGGCGTCAAGACTCTATAAAGTGGTGGCCAAGAACAAAAGCATATCTTCGGTTAGTCTTAAAAAGGACGATGGAAGATTCACGGAAAATGAGGAAGATAAGGCCCAACTACTTCTAGACACTCATTTCCCAGGGTCCTCAGGGACAACAACTGTACACCATATGGAATACATAGGTAGATCGAAGAAAGAGAATTGGAAGGTAGCGAACGGAATACGTACAGAAGCACGCATAAGATGGGCGGTGGGCACCTTCAAACCATTCAAATCTCCTGGTGCAGACAACATTTTTAAAGGACTACTTCAGAAAGGCATAGAGCTTCTCCTATGCCCACTAATGAAAATTGCGAGAGGCAGTATCGCTTTGGGTTACATACCAAAGATGTGGAGGCGAGCAAGAGTGGTATTTATACCGAAGGTAGGGAAGAAGGATCCTCTTCACCCGAAATCCTTCAGACCAATCTGCTTAACTTCCTTTGTACTGAAAACTCTAGAGAAAATTGTAGACAATTATGTGAGAACAACGATTCTAGAAAGCATCCCGCTACATACCAGTCAGCATGCAATAAGGGCAGGTAGATCAACTGCTCTGTACCAACTGACAAATGTACTAGAAGAAACTTTTGGAACAAAAGAAATAGCTATATGTGCATTCCTCGATATTGAAGGTGCCTTCGACAATACTTCACACGAGGCCATAAAAGATGCTCTCATCCGCAGAGGTGTTAGTAATACTCTAGCATTATGGATGAAAAATATGCTGAAAACTAGAACGATAGAGATACCAGCAGGCACTGGGGCCTTAATAGCAACTACAACGAGAGGATGTCCACGACGAACTACTTGAAGAATTGGCGAGCAATGGATTTACATTTCAGGGCTACGCCGACGATATAGTAATTATTTGTATATACCCTATGTGAAAGAATTCAGCAAGGGTTGAAGGTGACTAAAAAATGGTGTACAAAAGTAGGACTGAATGTAAATCCAGCAAAGACTACTATTGTACCATTTACAAGGAAATATAAACTTAATCACCTGAAACCAATTATGTTAGACGGAACGGAAGTGAAGCTTCAAACAGAGGTAAAATTCCTAGGTACAGGAGCAGGAGTGTTTGGGCCAAGGATAAAATACTCTGAGCCCATGGGTAAATACACCAGCATATTTCAGGCGGAAATATATGCCATTGATAGGTGCGCTCACTTCAACCTCAAACGGAAATACCGGAACCAAACCATTTTGATCCTATCCGACAGTCAAGCGGCAATCAAAGAACTAAAATCATACCAGGTAAGCTCTAAACTGGTGTGGGAGTGCCTTGATAAACTGAATACGCTTGGCCTGCACAATCGGGTTTGTATCTACTGGGTGCCGGGTCACAGAGGGATAATAATAATAATAATAAAGGGGGGGGATTTGCACTGCGACCTTTGGTCTTTTGTGCCCCCACTACGAGTCCGTGTTGGGTGACGATGCCCCAAGTATCACGAATCATACCTCTGCCAACCTTTATAGGACCTCCACCAACCCCAATTCCGTTAGGAATTTCAAGATTAGAAGAGGATCTAGATTCGGCCAATCATGCTCTGGCACCAGGTACTTTCCCAGTACGCGCCTCCTTGTGTGGATGATTGCCCCACAGGACTCCAGTAAATGACCCGGACTTTCTTCTATCTCATTGCAGAATCTGCAAGAGTCGTCGTTTAGAATACCCAGCTTCGTGAGATGCCCCCTCAGTCTGCAGTGACCAGTGAGAAACCCCGTTAGGATTCGAAGCCGGTTCTTACTCAGCCCGATACAAGCTTCAAACCTCCTCTTGTTATATTTACCAAGGAGTGATTTGGCCTGCCGTAGCCCAGGTAGATCGAACCAATAGTTCGATCTGTCCACCCGTACTCTTTCTCTGAGCATTTCCCGGATAGTGTGTGCACCTATACCACAGAATGGCTCTGGCCCTGTAAGGGGCGTAGCCGCTCCTTTTCTCGCAAGCTCGTCTGCCGCCTCGTTCCCCTCCACACCGACGTGTCCTGGCACCCAGCAGAGCGTAACTTTATTGGTTCCGCCCAGCCGGTTTAATTTTGCAAGACAGTCCCCCACTAGCCTGGAGCTAATGATGTGAGAGTCTAGAGCTTTAAGAGCCGCCTGACTGTCAGATAGTATTACGATTTCCCGTCTACAGTATTTTCTATCGAGGTTGAATTGCACACATCTTTCAATTGCATGAACTTCTGCTTGGAAGTGTGCCCATTGGTTCGGAGTATTTGGTACGTGGCCCGAATACCCCAGCACCAGTGCCCTCGTCTGTTCTGGATCCATCTGTAAACCACATTATAGCATGGTCGCGGATACCATACTGTGAGTGTATATTGGACCATTCTTTCTTACTACTGAGCTTCACATCAAAGTTTTTTGTGAAGCTAAATTTTCTCATGTTATCGTCCCTTGGAGCTAATAGAAGCGGATACTTATTGGAAAGAGTGAAGTGATCCGCGCGCTCAATACACCTTCCGTACCCTATACCCTCCTTAGAAAATCTCGCAAGTGTACTGTCAGCTACCTCCCCAATAACAATGTGTAGGGGAGTTAGTTCTAATATTACCTCCAGTGCCGCAGTTGGACAGGTTTTCATTGCCCCGGTTATGCAGACACATGCTAGCCTTTGAACACGTTCTAGTAACTTCCTAGTGGTGCCCAGACTAGTTCTTCTGGCCCACGCAACGGCCCCATAGGTGATGATTGGTCTCACCATTCCTATGTACATCCACCGCATTATGCGTGGACTACAACCCCAAGATTTGCCAGCTATGCTCCTACACATCATGAGAGCTCTAATGGCCTTCTTTGTTACTAACTCCGTGTGTACCTTCCACGTGAGCTTACTATCTAGTGTTAATCCCAGATATTTCACTTCCGTTTGTTTCTCTATAACTTGCCCGGACAGCCGAATCGGCCTCCAGTACTGTAGTTTCCTCTTCAATGTAAACGGTACAATCGTGGTTTTTGCTGGATTAATGTTTAGCCCCACAGATTTGCACCATTCAAGCGTGACCTCGAGACCTCTCTGTATTATATCACATAAAGCCTCCTCGTACTTACCCCTAGCCATTATGACGATGTCATCAGCATACCCCTGACACGTAAATCCCATATCAGTAAGTGTGGTGAGGAGCTCATCCACCATCAGACTCCACAGAAGAGGCGAAAGCACGCCCCCCTGGGGACAACCCCTCGTGCTGACTGCCTCAGTGGTGTTAAGGCCAGTTTGATATTCGACAGACCGGGTGCCTAACATCTCCCCAACCCAATGGCACAGAGTAGTGTCCACCCCTTTACACAGCAAGGCATGTCTAACGCCCTCATGGGAAGTGTTGTCAAACGCGCCCTCTATGTCGAGGAATGCACACACTACTATTTCCTTTGTGTCCAAGGCCCTTTGTATGTACCCAGCCAACTGGAATAGAGCAGTTTCAGTAGACCTGCCCGCTCTATACGCATGTTGGCAGTGGTGAAGGGGCCTCCTGACCAGGACTTCTTCTCGAAGATAGTTATCTATTACTTTTTCCATCGTTTTTAAAAGAAACGACGTCAAATTGGTCTAAAGGATTTTGGTAGAGTTGGATCCTTCTTCCCAACCTTCGGGATAAAAATAACTTTAGCCCTACGCCAGCTGCTAGGTATGTACCCTAAGGCCAGGCTGCTTGTAGAAATCCTTCTAATCTGCTGAATCATTTCAGGCCCTCCCTTCTGGAGAAGGGCCGGAAATATGCCATCTACACCTGAAGATTTGTAGGGGTGAATGGTTCCAATTGCCCATTCAATCCTTCTTCTGTCACAAATTTTGTTGGCTACCTCCCAATCTACTCTTCTAGCTCTCCGACCCATATACAAGTTCAATGAGTCCGCCTTAGGTACGCTGCCTGGGAAGTGGGTCTCAAGGAGCAATTCGGCTCGTTGAGACTCACCCTCTGTAAAGGTGCCATCTGCCCTTTTGAGAGCCAAGGTAGCTACGTTCCCTGTTTTGGCTACCGCCTTGTACAGCCTCGCCGCTACAGGAGTATCCACTATGGTCTCACAGAAGTCCCTAAAGCTTTTCCTTTTAGCGCTCCTAATTTCTTTACTGTACATAGTTAGGGTCGTGGTGTAACTCTGCCAGTCCCCGGTTCTCTTAGCTCGGTTAAAGAGCTTCCTCGTCGAAGCCCGAAGATTTGACAACTCGTTGTTCCACCACGGCGCATACTTAGTACTACCAGTCCTACTCGGACAACTGAGGTTATATCCCTCGATCATAACGTTCGTTAGTTCTACTACCTCCTGCTCCAGTTGAGGGTGATTGCCCGGCGGTCTGCCGGTACTGAATACCCCAGAACTAGAATACATGAAGTCTTTATACTTGTCCCAGTTCGTACGCCTGGGGTTCCTTGATGGTAATAAATTTGGTCTACTCCCTACAATGTCAAATACCACTATCCGATGGTCTGACATTGAGGGTTCGTCCGATACCCTCCAATTTCTAATCTGTCCACTGATGCTTTGACTGCACAGTGTTATGTCTAACACTTCCTGCCTAACCCTTGTCACAAAAGTGGGGCTATCCCCAACATTGAGAATTTCTAGGTTAGTGTTGTAGATATACTCAAGAAGGTACTCACCCCTGCCGTTGCAATTCGTGCTACCCCAAATCGTGTTATGGGCATTTGCATCGCACCCCAGGAGTAGTGGTATGTGCAGCTTAGTGCAATGCTCCACAAGCCGCTGAACCTCCAGTGGTGGAACTTCCTTCTCATCACCCGGGAAGTACGCCGACGCTCTGACCACCGTCCGATCAGTTCTGCCTATATTGAGCAGAGTCTGAATCGGCACTAGGTCCCTGGTCAGGAATTCTGAAAGACAAAAGTAGTTAGTTTTATCCCTCAGTAACATGCAGGCTCTAGGGTCTTTGACCCTGGTATCCCATAGTACCTGGGCCCCTACACCTGTCAGTCCTCTCACCTGTCCGCCATAGGTCCAAGGTTCCTGGATCAGTGCCGCCACAAGGTGTTGTTTGGCAAACATCCTCGCAATTACAGCCGAAGCTGCTTTGGCGTGGTGGATGTTCACCTGGGCGAACCTGGCACTGACCCCCCCGCTGCTGTCGTCCACCATGACGACTCCGGAGCCGACGCCCCGGATAGCAGCAATCTCTCCTCCTCTTCCTCTGTCGGATCCAAGACGCTTAGGACAGTGATGTTACCAACACTGCCCTCCTCATCAGAATCCGACCCTTCCTCCATCGGAGGGGCAGGGGTCGCTCCAGCGTCAACCACCACAGGTGACGCTGGTTCTGCTGACACTGTAGGTGCCGCGCTAACTACATGCCCCTCAAGAACTTCGGAAGGAACCTCCTCTATTGAAGCCTCCGCTCCCCCCTCCTCCACCGGTCTCCTCTGCAGATGAGCCGAGACCTTCCCGAAGCGGTAGTTCATCTGCCCACCACTCCTCAGGATGGCCTCGTACGAAGCCTCATCGATGCTCACCCTCAGGAGCTGGCCACCACCATCCTCCCGACAGCTGACCGTCTTCCATACGTTAGTATGAAGGCCCTCATTTTGAGCATCGATGAGCGCCATCGTCACCTGCAGCGCCAGTCCCGCACTCCTTGGTAGGAACACCGTGACGACCCGCTCTTTCGGGATTTCTCCCACAGACCGGACCGTCAGTTCCACAACCTTCCACGTCCCCAGCTTAGACACCACCTTCCTGATCCACTCCGAGGTTTGCGGAGTCTCACAGTCCAGCAGCATCATGCCGGGTCTAAAGTAGATGCCCTGGAACTTGAGTTTGAACTCGTATCCCAGTCAGCTCTTTTGGAGCCAACCCCACTTGAGGATAGTCCTTCGGCAGTATGGCCACCCGCTCAGACATGACCACCTTGGCGTAGGAGATGCCCGGCGCCGCGGTGGGTCCTGTCGTGACCGGGTCGACAACCGCGCGTGCCCCGCTCACCTCGCACGACGAGACTGCCTTACTCTTCTTCTGCGCAGTGCTCGCCTGAGGAGGAGTCAGCGTTTTGTTGCCCCTTTTGTGGGGCCCATCCGCTGGGGGCGCAATACCAGGCTGAGCCCGATGCTGAACCGCCAACTTCCTGGCCTACCTCGGCGCCAAGCCCTTCTGGAGATATCGGATGTACCACCTCGTGCCGCAACCGCTAAGGCCTTCACGAAATGGGTCATCTTTACCAACAGGTTGACCCGGCTCCGGAGCAATGGGAGTAAAACGCCGCCTCCCCCTCCTAGCTTCGGTGGGAGGGGGAGGCTTCACTGGCACCCCCCCTACTCGGCGCGGGTACTTTCCCCGCCACCCCTCTTTGGTGAGCCACCCCAGATGCGTCGGGCCGCCCTGTAGCAAGACCCGTACTAGACTTGCCGATACGCAATCTCGCTGCTACAGGCGAGCCGACACCTCCGGCAGCGATGTCCGTGGCAGATACACTCCCAGACGGTACATCCTGGCCCCTCCTATTCCATCCAGTCGAACCGTTGCTGGAGCCTTGCGGCCCAAACACCCAGTCGACCGGACACCTCACCAGCGCCGGCGGCGCTCGCTTGGGACTCTTGTGGCGATGGCCACCCCCACCTCCTCGACTAACGTTCATGGAACTATGCTCCAATCGGTTAGCCGCCTTCTTTTGCGGTAACATCCCGCCATACAGTTTTACCTGCTTTCCTACCCATAAATGATCCCACCAATAAGGGGGACAGAAAGTCGACCGGGGCATAGCCCCCGCTACCCCGGCAAGGCTAGTTAAAACCAGAGGTCGCCTGTTTTCTGGAGTACACCGTAGACAGACACACTAACGCAGTGCCATTCGTCCCTCGGCACGGTACGTATGACACCTAGGATTGCGGGTTTTATCGAGTTTGCCTCTCTAGATCCGCCATCTTCAGTTTTAAGCAGGGGCACCTCGAGCAGGATGTGACTCTACGTCACGCATGGCCGGTCTTAGGAAGTACTGTCCCACGACACTCACTTTCTCGGACTTACCAACCTTAGCTCAATGGCCTTGATCAGTAAGCCTTAGCCCCCCCTCACAGAGGGATAGAAGGTAATGAAATGGCAGACGAACTAGCAAAGAAAGGAGTGGAAACTCCCTTCGTAGGGCCAGAACCATTCTGTGGAATTGGAAATTATATTAAAAGAAGAAGAAGACAAACTACGGAAATTATACTGGGACAATCTACCAGGCCTGAAACAATCAAAAACACTACTAGGGACTTACTACCTAAAGCGACGTAAAGAATGTATGAACTTACAAAAAAAGAATATAAGAATAATAACAGGGATGTTGACAGGACACTGTAGGTTAAACTACCACCTATCAAAACTGAGAATAGTATCGGACGACAAATGCAGGTTTTGCACGGAGGACACTGAAACTTCAAAACATATCTTAGGAGAGTGCCCCGCACTCATGCAAAAACGGAAAAGATATCTGGGCGACCACCAAATACCAGAACACATATTGAAATCCCTAGAAGTAGGCCCGATACTACAATTTCTCAATGGGATAGGACTTATAGAGTTGCTATAAGTCCTTGACGGGGCACAATAGTTCACTATTGGACGCAGTGCATATCCCGTTCAATAATAATAATAATAATAATATATATTTATACTTATATATAAGTTTTTTTTTATTATAAATGATGCAGAAAGAAGGGTTTTTATTTTTTTTTGTGCAAAGTCTTTGTTTCGAGCAAAGTCTTTGGCATCACTGCCCTACATTTCATGAGGTATGGGTATATTCACTTTGGTCTGATGCTTGTAACACCAAGAAGGAGACGTCTCCGGTATGGAAAAGTATATATATTCTTGATCAGCGTCTCCTCCTGAGTTGATTTAGCCCTATCCGTCTGTCCGTCCTCTGATCTTGTAAACACGATTGCAGGAGCTAGAAGAAAGCTAGGGATCCCAAATTTTGGATTTATCCTTAGAAGGAGTTGGTATTGAAAATGAGCGGAATCGGTCGACTGCCATTTGATGTCGGAATTTTAAAATTCAAGGTGGCGGAACCAATATGGCGAACGAAATTTTAAGATTTCATCAAAACAGTATTAAATTTTGTTTAGGGGCGTTTTTGGGGTCGCTGATTTAGAATTTGATGTCGCATTTTCAAAATTCAAGATGGAGGATCCAATATGGCCAAGTAGGTGTAGGGTATATATAAATCGGCTTGCCCGACTGAAACTTTCTCACTTGTTTTTATTTGATTTAAATACGTTTTTATTTGATTTCACTAATGCGGTTCATTAAAATCTGTAAAACCCTCGTAAGCCTGTAAACATGTAAAACATGTAAACTTTAAATGAACGATGATGTATAAATAGCGCGAATATTGACAAAATGGCTTTTACGGTTAGGGGGGCATTTCAATAATCTACAATCAGGGGTTACATATTAAGAAACACTTTTAATACAATCTTGCATAAAATTAAAATAATTTGCGCTAGGCGACGGCGTTCAGCTTTTCCACATTCCTAAAAATAATAGAAATTAGGAAATATTTGCAAAATTTGTATTTGCAAAATTACATCAGAAATTTGTTTGTTTATTTCAAGGGACAGCTGACAGAGTGTTAGCACAGTTTTTGGAAAGTACATTTAGAAACGTACTTGGTCTAACCAGGATATTTTTAAGGTTCGGAAATTTTTTTAAAGATTTTGTCAGTTCCTACTAAGGCATTCAATCCCGAAGTGTTTTTGAAAATCCCGGGATTTCGGGATTTGAAATCACAGTCCCATCATCCCGGGATGATTGTGGGATTTTCGGGATTTTCCAATTAAATACAATAGTTAATATAAAATTAAAGAAAAAATATTTTAAGTTTAATTCGACAAAGAAAACATATTTAATAAATATTACATTAAACAAAACAAATAATATTTAAATAAATATAGTCAAACAAAAAGTAATTCCATTTAAATTAGATTGATCGAACAAAATTTTTTTTTTGCCACGCTGAATCCTAATATAATTATAAATTTTTGCCAGTTCTATTTCATGCTAAACACGAAAAACTTACTTTCAGTTGTTTTAGTATTATAACGGGAACGGATACACCAATTGTTGTCTAAAACTATTAAAATTGGTGTCCATTCAAAAGTAAAACACACACAAAACCCTTTATCCAATTCGCAAAGTTTTCTTTTTTAAAAAAAAAAATTTTTAAATTGAAAAAATTGTATTCAAATCGATAAAAATGGTTTGTTAACCGTTATTGACAAAAATCTTGTAAATTTTTGTGTGTTTATAACACTAAATCTACAAAAGTGGGTTCTTTTAATTTACCAATTAGATTGAAAGTAAATGCACGAAAGTATTTTTGTGGAAAAACGTCAAAAATATCTTAAACAATGCATCCCGGGATTGAATGCTATAGTTCCTTTACATTTTTAATGATTATATTCGCATTTAACGCAGGATAATATGAGAGCTTTAGTATCTCATTTAACAAAATTAATGTCGATTAGAAAAAAAATTCAAATTACAGTTGTTTACGCTTAATTGTGCCCCGCTTAATTGATTTTTCCGGTTAATTGAATGTTGAATGAAAAAGGCCGATATAAGATATACAGAGATTTAACCGATAAATTTAAGTTCAGATCATGAATTCGATGAATTTAGAAGCAAACTATCAAATGCGTGCCAATACATTGAAGGCACGAGAGTAGTAGATATTCGATTTTAGGGGAGTAGATTTGAAAAAAGGGGAGTAGATTTAATTTTTTCCGTAGAGTAGTAGAAATTTTACGAGAGTAGTAGAAATTACTGTGAGGGTAGTAGATTTCAAGAGAGGGGAGTAGATATGGTTTTCTGCGTAGAGCAGTAGAAATTCTACGATAATAGTGGAGTAGTAGTTTTGCATTGTATGAAACTCACATAAAATTTTGAGGTCTAGATTTCATACAATAGTAATAGAAAATATCTTGAAGGAAGTAGAAAAACCAACTACCGTAGTAGATGAGGAGAAATTTAAAAATCATCGCGAGAGTAGAAGATCTACTACGATAGGAGTTTCTTGGCAACAGTTGCAATATTTTAAAAATTTCATGTTTGCCAAACAATAACTTTTAAACCAATAACCCCACAACAAAATGTTTAGAGAATTTCATTATCTACACGATTGGTAATAAGTCTGATCAACGCGCATCCCACCGTTTACAAAATATGACACGAAAACCAGATATACACAACTTTGACAAGTTATATAATACAAGCTATCAACTTTACGAAAAACCTTTTTTTGTAAAAAGTAGGCGGTGTAATTCTCTACAAATTTATACCTGTGTACACTAATTTTTGTAATTTTTGTATGGAGCAAATCACAGAATGACTGGTCTAAATCGAAAACAACAATGAAAAAAAGTTGAAAAATTGTTCTTGTCTTATATAGGAGCCCACCCTAGTGTTTGCCCGAATTGGCTGATTCTCGAACCTGCTCTTACTTTTGAACTGAAAAATATGTTCCCAAAGTTTCAAGTCGATATCTCCAAAACTACAACAGCTATCGTGCTGACAGACAGGCGTACATGATGTTGATCAAGAATATATATACGTTTTCATATATATATACGGGTCAAAGTTAGTATACCCTGCCATAGTGTGTTTGGGGGTAAAAATATCTGTGTCGTTAGTACTCTATGAGAAACTCTACTTAATTGAGCACACTACGCAATTTAGCGTATTTATATACGGGTCAAAGTTAGTATACCCTGCCACAGTGTGTTAGGGGGCAAAAATATCTGTGTCGTTAGTACTCTATGAGAAACTCCGCTTTATTGAGCACGCTACGCAATTTAGCGTATTTCTTTTAATTGCGTCAGTGGATCATTTAACCGAGTAAACTTTTAATTGCGTCAGTGAGACAATTAACCGAGTTTCGCATTATTGATTTTTTCGGTTAATTGCAACAAAAGTTGTGCATTTTTGTCAACTCAATTAAGTGGAAAAAACTGTATATCCAATTTTGTAAATTTTATCTATTTTCTCATAAAATAAAAAAAAATGTTCCACAGTATTCTCTAATGTTCTATAACTATCAATTTTCTATAAAAAGTAGCCAGTAGCAGATACTGAAGGTCCTTCAGATAAACCTCCATCGCAGTAAGATTTCCTCAGTCGAGCTTCTTCTGAACCTAGAAGAAGGCGTCTACAATGTGGCTTTAGTCCAGGAACCCTGGATAGCCTCTGGTAACTTGGTATCTGGACTAAAGTACCAAAACTTCAACACATATATCCCGAATGTAAGCAACAAGGTAAGAACAGCTATAATGGCTAAGAAAAGTGAAAACCTCGGTATTTGTATTTTTTTTATTATTTATTCATTCTGATATTTTTTTTGGATTTAAATTTTTTTTTATTGTTTTTTTTTTTGGATAATTTGTGTGTTTTTTAAATTATGAGTTTTGGGTTTTTTTTGAGTTATTGACTCTTGGCGTGGACTTGTGGTCTAGGGCCGGTGTTGTGCCAGATTTGGCCAAGAGTCAGTGGAGTTTTTCCGACCAAGTCGAGGTTTCGTCAGTAGCGGCGGTAGTTGATAGGGTTGCTTTCTCAACTAGGGAGAATTCGGTTCTTGAAGAGTCAGTATAGTTTTCCAGGCGAAGGCCTCGTCAGTAGCGGCGATAGTTGATAGGTTTGCTTTGTCAACTAGGGAAGATTTGGTTTTTCAAGAGTCAGAGGAGTTTTCCAGGTCAAGGCCTCGTCAGTAGCGGCGATAGTTGATAGGTTTGCTTTGTCAACTAGGGAAAATTCGGTTCTTGAGGAGTTAGTAGGGGAAGTTTATCGAGCTATGCCTGAGGGACTTGGGGCTGACTTAGAACTCCATGTTTTCGTGTATTTTGACGATATTATTATCGGTACAAATACATTTGATAAGCATGTTGAGGTTCTGAAGGAGGTCCTGAGGAGGATTTGTGGGCAGGGCTTGTGATGAATAGGGAAAAATTTAATTTTTCTGTTTCTTCGCTACGGTATTTAGATTTGTTTCGAATTTCGCTGATTTGATAAAGCCTCTAACTGGTCTTCTAGAGACGAAGAACAGGTTTAGATGCCGGAGTGCGAGAACAGCTTTTGTTATAGGGGACAAGGAAATCTCTTATTTAAGTAGGTCGTTGAGTAGGAGCGAGAGATCTAAGAAATTAAGACCACTTTGAGGGCGTATGTGCCGGAGAACCACAGGACGTGGGATTCTCGTCTCTCAAAGGTGGCATGCTGTAATGGAACAGCGCAGCGTGAGATTTTGGGGGCGTCTCCATACTTCATGAGTCTTGGCCGGAATTTGGCGGTCAGAGGTGATAAGGATTATATACGAGTGGGGGACTCAGACCAACCGGACAGTACCGGGCCAAGAAAATGGCAGACTTGAGGGAAAAGTTGGAAATGGCAAACTCAGACGTAGAGATGTACGAAATTTACCACACGAGTTAGTATGGAGACGTTATTTTGGGTTTGTCCAATGCTGCAAACTATTTTGCAGTGAAGTTAATTTTTTTAGGACTTTTTAGGGTTAAAAAAGAGGGTGTCTCCGTGGGCATATGTTTTAGAAGACGAAGACGGACGAGAAAAGGGGACTCAGGGTGATTTTCTCCGGTTAGATTCGAATGTTGGCTGGTCTCAGGAGACCAAGCAACTTTCGCGGAGGTGGAGGTGGGGTTGTCGCGGCATAAATTAGCGACAGAATTTTGTTTGTTGTTATTGTTGTTTGTTTGTTCTTGTTTTGTGTTTTCCCTTTGTTCGATGCGACGGGTGAACAAAACCGAAGGGAAAAACACGCGAGTGTCAAATTAAACCAAATTTCCGTTTTGTGTGCCAGTGAGTGGTCCCGTGAACCAGGTGCACATAGGAACTTGATTTTTGTCATTAGTATTTTTTTTTCTAAAATACTCTCGTTTGACAGATTTCCGTTTTGTGTGTCAGTGGGTTTTCGTTTCCATTTCACGTTCGATTATTTGCGGTTTCCATATACGTGTATATTTCAGAGTAGGATTTGAAAAGTTTAGTTATCGGGTTTTCGCGTATTCGTGTGATTCGTTCGGTCGGGGATACCATTCCGCGAGGGTCGGCTTTAATCCAACGCGTCGCGATTGAGCTAGCGGGCAATTAAGGATTTTAATTATCGCGTGGGAATTTTTGGATTTTAGTTTAAATAAAGTTTTAGATAAAAAATATCGCGATACCTTGGCAAAGATGCAATGGAATTTTTGAAGGAGAAAGAAACACTTATAGTACCCCTTCGTGGCCACAATATACGTACCGCCAATGGTGGCGAGACGGCAGTCGTCGGAGCAATTTCTCTGCCAGTTTTATGGGATGCTGATACTAATAATGGAGTTTTTAATTGTTCCCGCTCTTCAACAGCAGGTCTTTTTTGGAATAGATTTTTGGCGCGTATT
This sequence comes from Heteromyza rotundicornis, assembly GCA_951394025.1. Taxonomy (NCBI): domain Eukaryota; kingdom Metazoa; phylum Arthropoda; class Insecta; order Diptera; family Heleomyzidae; genus Heteromyza; species Heteromyza rotundicornis. The sequence goes on from OX596012.1 coordinate 30,170,495, forward strand.
TGGTATGAACGTAGTTAGCAAAGGGAGGGTGGAAGTGTGCGATTTAGACCAACATTTTAGTGTAGTGGCGGAATTTACTTCCGCACCTGAAGACCTGATTTTTGATACGAATCAGCATGTATTGTCAAACGCTGACAATTTGCGTATAGAAAATGTAAAAGCGTGTTTTCCTTCATTTGTTAAGCATGGTTTGGGAAAAACGAGTGTTGAGGAGCACGTGATTGAGGTCGGGGACGAAAATTTTCCGGTAAAACAGAGGCATTACCCTATTTCGCCTGCCATACAGAAGCTAGTATTTGCTGAACTTGATCGCATGCTCAGCATGGGGGTTATTGAGGTTAGCAATAGTAGCTGGAGTTCACCTGTTTCCCTTGTCAGGAAAGAAACAAAAAATCGATTGTGTCTTGATGCGCGAGAGGACAGTTAAGGATGCGTATCCTTTGCCCCATATTGCTGGCCTACGCATTTTGGCAGATTCCCTTAGAAAAGAAGTCCACAGAAAAGACAGCCTTCACCGTCCCTGGGCGGCCGTTGTACCAATTTACGGTTATGCCGTTTGGTTAGTGCAACGCTGCTCAGAGAATGTGTCGGCTGATGGTAATCCCGGCTGAAATGAGTGAACGTGTGTTTGTTTATTTGGATGATTTGTTAGTATGCTCTGCTAGTTTTAACGATCATTTGAAGTTACTGGAGAAAGTTGGAAAATGTCTAAGTGATGCAAATTTAACAATTAATGTTGAGAAAAGCAAATTTCGCTATCGGGAAGTGCGATATATTGGTTAGGTGGTAGGTGACGGGTGCATTCGCACAGATTTGAAAAAAGTGTCTGCGATTGATGAATTTCCGGAGCCGAAAACTCCAAAGCAGCTCAGACGGTTCTTAGGCATGTCAGGGTGGACTAAAAGCAAATTAGAAAAATTTGAACTGACGAACGCTGTTCGACTGGCCTTAGATAAACTCAAGCATAGTTAAGTTACAGCGCCTGTATTGATCAACGCCGACTTTAATAGACATTTTTACATACAATGTGACTCTTCGACTGTGGGTGTAGGGGGGGTGCTCTTCCAGACGTTTTTAAATTGCTGCAAATTAAAAACTAATTTCTAATAAACGTTTACCGATTTCGATATAAGCTTTGTTTTTATCGACCAGAACGAAAGTAGCTCAGTGGCACAGTGTGTATGTGCGTATCTTATAAACCTTACGTCCCGCGGCCAAATCCCGGCTGAGGTGAAATTTTTTTTTTGTTACTTAAATGTTGCTCGCAAACGAAACAACAAACGAAGTGTGTTTGTCTAATTTTTCGTTTCTTACGAACGAAAAAATTCTTTGAGTGTATACGGATGGTTAAAACTGTCAGCTGGTGTTGGGGCTGGCGTTTACTGTGCTGAACTCAACATCAGCAAGCCTTTTAAGCTTCCACTGTAGCGACCACTGTAGCATATTTCAAGCAGAAGTATTTGAGCTAGCTTGCGTAGATGAAAAAGATAACTGCATAATAAACATATATATAGACAATCAAGCGGCCATAAAAGCACTAACATCGCACTGGTCATCATCCAAAAATGTCCTTCAGTGTAATGTAGCGTTGGACAAACTGGTTACCAAGCGTAAGCTATGTATCTATTGGGTACCGAGTCGCAAGGGCATAGAGGGAAACGAAACAGTATATGATATTGGTAAAGTGAAGGGCGATTGCAATGTGGAAAAATTTAACTACCTGCAGAATTGCCAAAATCATGTGCAAACCATACAATGAGGGGCACACGAAAAATGTTATTTCGTTCGTTCGAAAGAACTGTGGTCTCGGTCTATGTATCAAATATTTATACCCCCACACTCACTGTGGCAGGGTATACTAACTTTGTCACAACGTTTGTAACGCCCATAAGGAGGCGTGTCCGGTATGGAAAAGTATATATATTCTTGATCAGTATCACCTCCTGAGTCGATTTAGCGATGTCCGTCTGTCTGTCCGTCCGTCTGTCCGTCTGTCCGTCTGTCCGTCTGTCCGTCTGTCCGTCTGTCCGTCTGTCCGTCTGTCCGTCCGCACGATAGCGGTCGCAGTTTTGGAGATATCGACTTGAAACTTTTTTTACATGTTTTTCTCGTGAATACTGAGATCAAGTTCGAGAATCAGCCAAATCGGACAAAAACTGGGCGTGGCTCCCATACACCGAAAAAAAAGGTACAAATTTTTTATTGTTGTATTCGATTGGAAATGTTTAGAAACGTATTTTTGACATGGTCCGAGGTTCCGCAGCCACATATATAAGGGTCTAAATGGGGTCTTGAGACCAATTTTTTTTTTTTTTGTGGATTTAATTGGAAATTTTTAGAAATGGATTTTGGACATGGTCCGGGCTCCAAAACCACCTATAATTGGCTCAAAATAGGGTCTTGAGACCACAATTTTTTATGTTCAAGGTACTTCTTCCTACTGTGTGGGGGTATTTCAGCTTCGGTATAGCCGAAGATAGCCCACTCTCTAGTTTTTAGATAGATTGAACCTTAACTAACGAAATGGTATCTTTATTTTTTCAGAAAGTAGTTTTATCCATTTTTAATCTTTTTTTCGCCGTAATATAGCGCAAACGCAACTGCGGCGGAAATGGGTTAAGTCCGTCTGGGACCGCGTAAAGCCTTCGTATGAAGCGTGTCTTAGTGAGCTAGAAGCTGGAGATGATGACGCTGCTGGCGGTTCCGGTTGAAGTCCAGCTGGACCGGAAATGGATGTAGAAACTCGGCGATTACCTTTCGACATCCTTTCGGGATATGTTTACGACCATTTATATAAATAATTCTAGGTTTAGTCCGGTTGAAAAATTATTTCATTTCAAAAATTGCGAGAAGTAGCTAATGAAATTATCTCACGATCACAATTGACAAATGAAGATTTTTCAATAGCTTGGCAAAACCTCAAGGATCGTTTTGAAAATAAAAGAACCCTGGCTATTATCCAATAACGAATCCTTTTCAACCTTGTCCGGGACTCAAATTAGAAATCTCCAAAGAGATATAAGCAGTTGTATATTCTCTATTCAAATGTACAACACAAGCATGGACAGCTAAGAGCCAATATTTGTAATTTGTGTTCCTCTCTGCTGCATTATGCAACACTATCACTTTGGGAGCAGTCACTTAAGAGCAAGACCTATATTCCAATGTGGTCAGAGGTAGATTCCTTTTTGACAAGTCGCTATCAAACTCTTGATACCGTTTCCGAAATTAAACACTCTTCCAATCGAAAATCCCCTACTCAGAATTCTCCTTCTACTACAACCAATCGAAACCCTTCAAGCAAGGTGAAGACGATGCCAATGTTTCTACTCCACAATGTTTTGGGAAAACTCATACTGTAAAATAATGCAAAAGCATTCATAATTGTTTTACTTGTAATAAGCTGCACAACACTTTGTTGCACCGTCCCAATACACTGTCTACTTCTACATCTACAAATTCAAATTCGGGTATGCAATTTAAATACAGTCCACTGAAGAAACCATTCCTAGCCATTATGTTCAAAATTGTTTTGCTTCTAATTTCAAGGGTGTGCTTTTGGGAACAGCATTGGTGCGCGCATGCCACTTGGGCATTTCGTATACAGCACGTGCATTGATAGATTCAGGGTCTGAGCGAACCTTCATTTCTGATTCCGACAAGAATTTCGTGCTTTCTGTGACGCTTCAGAACGAGCGTATGCTGCAAATATGAGGTGCTGTTGCTTTTGACGGAAATGGTTGATACTCTCTTGCCACAATTGAATGTCAAGAAGCACAGCGTATTTCTTTGGACAGATTTTGAAATAGTTCTGGCCTGACTTCGAAAGCCGCCCTGTCAATGGATAACTTACGGGCCAATAGAGTAATAAAAATTATACAACTGGTCGGTCCAGATAACTGGTTTCACGTAGATACTACTACAAATCCTGCTGACTTAGCCAGCCGTGGTCTGCTCCCACAAGAACTCATAAATAATGATTTGTGGTGGTATGGTCCAAACTAGTTGAAACCTTTACCTCATCATTGGCCAAACTCGTCACCAACGTTGGATCATGAGAAGCAGTTGAATATGAAACCAATCTGAATCCAATTTTACATTTTTTCAAAAATTTCGAAGATATACTTGAACGATTTGCCTCTTTTCCAAAAGCGATTCGAGTACTTTCATATATTTTTCGATTCCTCAATCGAACACATCCAATTCAACGCACGACATTTTCTCATAATTCTACACTCATTACTACGTCCGAAGTTTAGCACGTACGAACCCGACTAAAAATTCGGTGCCAAAAGGTTGGATATCCTGCAGAATACAGGTCGCTTGCACGCATAAAAAAGCATAACGCCTGGGAGCAGTCTGCTCAACCTTAAACCTTTTTTAGATAACGCTGGAGTTATTAGAGTGTGTGGTAGATTAGTCTCCTTACCTTACAGGCAAAACATCGTATCCAACCAAGTACAAATTGTTCAGGAGACGAAAAAAACGATGTTTTTTCTAAAATAGTAAAGAAAGGGCATCAGCTTAAGAGCTCCTTTGTCAAACTATGAAAATCGTGCTTATATTCGTGGGAAATGCACTTACGATGTTTTTTGTATCACAATTTTTAACTGAAAATATTAAAATTACACTTTGGTACAAAATATTGCAAAATTATGGCAAATTTTAGATGGTTGATATTATAGTAACAATATGGCGATTCATTTAAATATGAATTTTGAAATTTTTTACCCTAATTTAGCAAATTGTGCGGAATAGATCTTAACTTTGCTATATTTCAATTATCCATATATTAGGGTGGGCCAAAAAACCAAAAATTGTTCGCGGATTGAAATAGAAGATGAAATAAGCCAATTCTTAAAAGTTATTTTTGCCTCTTAAAGTGGGCTTATTGCAACCTCCGGGAACGAACAGTGGGACCACTACTAATTATTTTTCAAATTTGTTTTCTTGTTACAAAGGAAAGGGGCTACCGTACTTTGGATTTACATTTTTGGGTCTTAGAAGCAGTTTGTATTGCAAATGCAATTTATCTACTACCTCGCCTAGCTGCCATACAAGTAAAAAAATCAAATATTTAACATGTTATGTTAAAAAATGGATTTTTCATGTTACCCAATTTTACTGAAATCGCTCTAAAATTGGTATGAGGGTAATTGGGCGCAGCCCTTGCTCTTCTACGAACTATTCGATAGCTCTCGAAATCGTTTTCAAAAAAGATAAAAAACAGAAAATTCGTTTGAAATTAGTTATCTTTTCTTTATTTTTGTTGTATATTTTCCTCAGAAAATCTTACCGGCTTTTCTTGGCTGTGGCGGCTGCTGCTTCGTATGGTATTCGGACGAGAGAGTGATAATATTTTTAACAAGCCAAAAAGCCGTCGCCAAAACCGAAATCGCCTTACTTGGAAGCAGATTTCGCCACAGACAACAGCGCACCTTCCATTTAACAAATTTATATAAGGTAGCGTTCATATTTACGCGGTTGGCGTGAGCAAGGGAGTTTTTGTCGCTGATTTCGAGTTTTGGAAGATTAGTGCGATCGGCGGATCCAATATGGAGACCAAAATAGAGGAGTTTTTGACCTACTAAAGTTTAAAAATTTTTTTGATTGGACTTAAGCGACCTTTTTGGCATATATTGTGCTAGAGGTACGATTTCCGTACTATTCCATTTCGATTCGCGAAAATTTTAGTTTTTCGGCCCATTCTAGTCTTCCAGTTTACATTCACACAAGTAAAAAAACCATTAGTTTTAAGACTCAAACTTTGAATTTTCATCTATTTCAAAAATTTATCTTAACCAGAGCCTACGGTTCAACCCGGGTTTTCGAGTAATCCGGGTAACCGGTAACCCGGTTAGACCGAAAACCCGGGTTGATCGAACTACCCGGGTATTTCGAGCAACCAACCCGGGTTCCACAAATAAATGTTTAACAAATATTTTGTAGATTTTTTAATTTTATTTAAAACATGTATAAAACAAGAATGGATTGCAAAAATTAATAACTTTAGTGCTTGTACTGACTGATAACTAAGAAATTGCCAATGCTTGCTGTTAAGGCTAAAAAGTGCATTTTAAAAACCGGAAAAATTTAAGAAAATAGTTTCCACAAATAGAATTTGTTTGCACAGTCCAAAAGGCGACATATTACCAAAATAATTTTCAAGAAAAGTGAAAAATATATCTTGGAAACACTCCTCCAAATTTGGTTAAAATTCCGGCAGTATTGGCCAAACGGCGCCCAAAAGACCGAACCTAAAGTACGGGTTTTTCAAAAATGAAATAAAAGTTATTTTTTAGTAGAATTTTTTTGCACAGTCCAAAAGGCGACATATTAACAAAATAATTTTCAAGAAAAGTGAAAAATATATCTGGGAAACACTCCTCCAAATTTGGTTAAAATGCCGGTAGTATTGGCCAAATTCCTGTTGGAACCTTTCCTCTATATATGAATGCACCCATCTGCACCTTACAACAAATAGGACAAATACAAATTCGCAGCGGATGTTGAGAAATCAAATTTTTATGTCGACGACGTGCGGAGTGGTTCTGATAATTTACCCACTGTACGGGAAATGCAGTAACAACTACGCTTCATGCTACAGTCTGCAGGTTTCAAGTGGAGAAAGACATCACACTAGCAGATGGTGAAGTCAAAGTGGAACTCGGAGAGACGCACAACGACACCATCAAGACAATGGGATTGACATGGAATCCCTCGAATGACGATTTTAAAATCAAAATTGGAGAAATAAGTACTAAGGAGATCACCAAACGTATAGCGTTAGTCGATTTATCCAGAATTTTCGATCCCCTTGGTTTCATTGCTCCAGTCACGACTACTGCGAAAATATTTCTGCAAGAGCTATGGAAACTAAAAATCGGCTTATTACTGTTACAAACTATCAGCGTACCTCGCCATGTCTTTGGTCACACGAAGCCCAACAATCCACAAGTCCATATTTTTGCCGACGCATCAGAGCGCGCATATGGAGACGTGGGCTACATGAGGACGACGCAAGCTCACGATATCGTGATAATTCGTTTTCTTTGTGCAAAATCACGTGCTGCCAAATAACTTTGCCAAGATTAGAGTTATGCGCTGCAAAACTTGCAGTAGAACTCTACGATAGTGCGATATACAAAGGAGTGACCACATATTTTTGGACCGTCTCCACGGCAGTGTTGGGATGGACTCACGCGAATTCATCGAATTATCACACCTTCATTGCCAATCGGATATCCGCGATTCAGCAGGTGACTACTCCACAACAATGGCGCCATGTACTATCTCAAGACAATCCAGCCGACCTCATATCAAGAGGTTTACAACCAGCCAAGCTAGTGGACAATATGTTTTGGCTATTCGGTCCAAGATACCTATACAAAGCTGTGACAAGTTGGCCACTCCAACCTCCTCGTGACCAATGCCTTTTGGAAGTTAGGCAACAGAAAACGTCAACTACAGCATTGCAACCTACATGCCTACACAAAACTGCGACAAATGGGCCACTCCAACCTCCTAGTGACCAATGTATCTTAGAAGTGATGCAGCAGACAACTGCAGCTGCATCATCTACATCTGTATCTGTTGAAAACCGCCAATCCAAAGACATATTTGAAAAAATAAACCACAAAAATTCATTTCGACGGCTCCAAAGAATAATAACATATGTGATTCGCGGCGTGAAACACTTCAAACGCGATGCTTCTCACGTCGAAACTGCACCAACCACAGCAGAAGTAGAGGAGTCATTGATACACATTGTCAAATATTTACAACAGGATGCCTTTGCTGATGACATTAAACATTTGAAGCGTCAATCAAGTGTGAACAATGGATGGAACAAGTTTACTTTAGGGCCTGGAAATTTTTTGCACTTTTTTTTTGATTATTATGTATTTTCACGTCCTAAATCGAAATCCGGAAGATTTTGCCCCGGACGCTTATAGTTTCCGAGATATTTGCGTTTAAAGTTCCGAATTTTTCCATATAAAATAATCACTTTTTCTTGTTTATGAATTCTTCTTCTTCTTGAAAGTGTCATTCAGAATGAAAGTGGTAGCCGGTGCAAGTATCACGAAACTAATGTTCATGTGTTCAGGGAAGCATTATGGCAATGAAGTATTTAGTTACTTATTTTAAAGAATTTATGGAAATACATTTTGGAAATAGGCAAATGAATTTAAAGAAGGATTGAAACAATGTATTTAATTGAAAATATCGTGATCTCAACTATATGTATGAAAATTTTGAATTTTGTATATTACATAGTAAGCTTTGAATTCTCCGTTAATTTTGATGGAATTCTTCTTCTTTAATTTTATTTATCCGTGAATTCGTGAAAGTTGTGCGTGATTAATAAGTATTTGTTTAAAATAGAAATGTCAATAGTTGATGTTGTACAATTATTTGTAGGGCGAACCATCGATGTAATTCGGAAATTACAGGAGTGGAAGCTGCTTCCGGAGGGTAGAATGTGTTCCAGAGGCTACGCGATGGAAATGCGCCACAACGCAAGAACGCTGGATGGATTTCAGTGGAGGTGCAGGGACCTGTACGAAAACTCGAGTAGGAAACGCGTGAATTGCGATCAAAAGGTGTCCATCCGGAGGGACACCTTCTTCGAAGAATCGCACTTGTCCCTATTTCAACTCGTCATTTTCTGGCGTGTGTGGGTGGATAACTCGCCGCTCGCCATTGCCATTAGAGAGGCAAGAATGTCGCAGAAAAGTGCGGTTGACTGGTCCAGTTTCAACATGGAGGTGGTCGTCCACAAAATGTATAGAAACCATGGCAAAATTGGCGGTATCGGACAGGTGGTAGAAATTGACGAGTCTAAGTTTGGTAAACGTAAATATAACCATGGACACGCGGTTGAGGGACAGTGGGTTTTCGGTGGAGTGGAGCGTGGGAGTGGCCGCTGTTTCCTCGTTCCTGTAGAGAAGAGGGACAAAGATACTGGCACTTATTCAGGAGTGGATCTTGAGCGGGATGACTATTATGTCCGATTACTGGAAGGTAATTTAGTGAAAATCATAAACATTTTTATTTGTGTGTATTTTAATTGTGTGTATTGGTTTTCAGGCGTATGATTGCTTGAGCGATGAGGGTTATGCTCACCTCAAAGTAAACCACAGCATGAATTTCGTGGACCCCGATTCTGGCGCAAAGTTTATGTTCCTGAAGGAGTGTCACTACATACAGCTGGACCCGCTCAAGGAGTTTTTTTGCCACAGCAGGGGAGTTGTACAACCCGGCACGTGCTGCCCTTGAATCACGTTCCTCCGGGGAGGAATCAGATTCTGGGTCGGGTGAATCTGAAGGATGAATCAGTTAAAAAGCAATGGCCCTTTTTAGGGCCACCAAATGATGAAGTAGAGAAATAAAATTAATGTATGGTTGTTGGTAGGTAATATATATTTAAATGGTAGTAAGCGCGAACAAAATCGCGTTAAAATTTTTCATTTTTAGAGTTATGTAATGTTGTTGTGTTTGTAATAGTTGCAATGTTTTTAAGGGCTGTTCCAACAACAAATTACAAAATCAACATTACAACAACAAAAACAACATTACGACGACAACATTGTCATAACAATATTACAACAACAAGAACCATACAACATCATTGCAATAACATTATTACAACAAAAAAACAAAATTAGCAAAATTACTGCAATATACAACTGTATTGTTGTAGTTGTGGTGTTGTTGTAGTGTTTGAAAATTGCAAATGACAAAAATTGTGCCTAAAACGAATGAACAAATTCATTCAAGGAAGAAGAAGAATTCATTCAATAACGAAGAAGTGAATATTTTATATGGGAAAATTCGGAACTTTAAACGCAAATATCTCGGAAACTATAAGCGTCCGGATTTCGATTTAGGTCGTGAAAATACATAGGAATAAAAAAAAAAAGTGCAAAAAGTTTCCAGGCCCTAAAGTAAACTTATGCCCTGATTTGCATAGGGAACACCTGCATGCTGGTCTTGAAACACTCACAGCGATCGTGACACAAAGATTTTGGCCCATCAAAACCTTGGCTCGCTCCGTTACTCAAAATGGCATTCAATGTTTCCGAGCTCTACCAAAGTTGTAAAGCCAAGTGATGGGTAATTTACCAGAAACAAGGGTACAACCAGCCAGACCCTTTGTCATCTCGGGAGTGGACTTCTTTGGCTCTGTGTGGCCACATCCGAGGAAAACAACCTATGAAAGCATATGTAGCCGTATTTTTCTGTTTTGCCACCAAGGCCGTGCACATGGAGCTAGTAAATGATCTGGCAACTGAAGCCTTCATAGGAGCTCTTAAACGTTTCACAGCTCACCGTGGACATTGCAAGACCCTATACTGCGACAATGCCACCAATTTTGTGGGAGCGAAGAACCAGTTGAGGGAAATTCACCAGATAATTCACGATGACCATGCAACAGAAAAAATAGTCAACGAATGTAGCAAAAGGGACATCGAATTCGCTTTTATTCCACGAGCACCACACTTTGGTGGATTATGGGAAGCGGCAGTAAAGTCAGCAAAGGGATTGCTACAAAAAACTATGGCATCAGCTAATTTTACTTACGAAGAAATGGGGACAGTTCTTGCCGAAGCAGAAAGCATTTTAAACTCCATGTCCAATAGTTATTGAACACTATACCAAGCATGTAAGATAAGAAAATGCAATTCAAATGTTCTTATCGACTCGCGCATGTAGCATTGCCATATGAACCCTTCGCGGTCAAAATACTCGTAAATTGTTATCTCCTAATGTAAGCCTACGGATACCAACACTATATTTGGTATTCTGTTGCGAGCATAACGGATAACAATTCCACTGTATGAACACAAGAAGACCAAAGCTATAGCGTATTTTATCTCTGGTTTTCTTGTGCTCAAAATAGTTTGTAAGTATTTTTGTAGTTTTTAGTGTAAGTATTTGTATAAATATCGCCGTTGGGCAGTAATAAAATCAGAATTGAATTTACACCCAAATTGAAAAGTTTGGTTTTCTTTTCTCGTGCTGTCTAATTAGTTTTAGACATTTTGGTCCTTCGATTCCGTGTTTTCTTTGAGTTTTCCCCCACCCGTGGTTAGAGACTAAGAGATATTTCGAAGCAGTGACACTATTGAAAATAGTTCACTAAGAGACTAATTCTTGCGTAAGGCGTAAACCACGGCCATATGTGGTTGAAGCGTCCCGAGGCTTTAAAATCGGTACAGTAAAAAAAAAAATAAATCTACATAAAAAATTGTCAGCAACAACAAAAATGAACAACATTTTTGAAAGTCAAAAAAAATTGGGAGATGAAATAATTGCTTTTAGGAACAAAGCCGAGTACAAAAGAGCTCGCAAGGTTACGATTGACCGCTTGGACAAATTGTGGAATGATTTTGAAACTAACCACACAAAGCTGCTCGCATTAGGAATAACGAAAGATACTTATTTCGAGCTGGACTATTACTCCAGTATAGATCGAGTTGTGATGGCCACAAAATTGCTGTCGGACAACACTGAGGTAGAAATGCAGTCAGAGGAGGACAATCGCGAGGGCGATTCAGCAGCATGTTAAAAGGACAATCGAGGAGGCGGTTCGGCCGTTTTCACAAATAACAGTCGCGAAGGAGAGTCAGCTTCAATTAGACAAAAACCGTATACGGCTGATGTAAGGAGATTCCATTGGAAAATGGAAGATCTTGAGGAATTCATCACAGAGACGGGAGATGAACTGCAGCAGATGTCGAATCATGCCATCTTAAATGCAGAGCAGTCACTGAACGAGTTATTCGAAGGAGTAACGGCAGCATTCAGGGAAATATCATTAAATGATGAAATCGAAATCCTGTACCATGATATACAAAAAAAGTTAGACGCTGCAGGAAGGAGTTAGCAAATGGATTTTGTGAAGACGGTCATAAATAGAAAACAGCTTCATTCAAATTAGAAGACATAAAGATACCAACTTTTTTGGTGACATCAGCGAATGGCCGTCCTTTTACGACTTGTTCAAAAATCTAGTGCATACGCGCACGCACTTCTCGAATGCAGAGAAAATGTATAGACTGAAGGCCAACATCAAAGGAGAAGCCGGACGTGTGATTCAGCATCTACGAGTTACAGATGCTAACTACGAAGCAGCTTGGGAAATGTTACAGCGTCGGTATGAAAATAGGAGATTGCTTTTTACAAAGTGGATCGCATACTTGATCAACCATCGGCTCAAGTGCTGCACTAAAAGCTATGGACATCAAAATAGATCATGCGGAGCCTTTCATAGCACGCATAATTGTCAGGAAGCTGGACAAGGATGGTCTTCGATTATACAAGCAAGACGTAAAGAACCGTAAAGAACGAGCAAGACGTAAAGAACCAAGGAAATCCAGAGTTTACCGAGTGTTTTGGAATTTTTAGAACACCACTTTCATGCACTTGAAGCGGTGCACATTGGGGCGCAGCTGCCAAAAAATACCTTTTTCGACTTTGTTTTTTCGAAAATGTAAAAATGCAGTTCTATAGCCTAATATTCAAATAGTAATGTTTTAAAAAGATTTGGTTCAAATATTGCGTGTACTCGCTGCAGCAATAACTTTTAGCCAACTGTTTTAAATTTTACGATTGTATGCTGCAAAAAGTGGACGTAATAAAAATTCTTTAAAAAGAACCGCCTAAGTTTTCAAATCTTTAGGCTCGGATAAGTATGGTTCTTTGTTAATTATTTCGCGTTTATGCATTTCAATTTTCATAGCTATTTAGTTGTAAATTTTCACACTTGCTTGAATGTTTCAAAAAGAATTTTACAAAATTACATAATGGCATTTATTTAGGTGAATGCCATTTATTTCACCTTAATCTTTGATATCAAATCAAAGGTGAACATGTCCACTTTAAATTTCTTCCAAATCTAGGTGCCCGTAGGTGCCCCCCGCTTTTTAATTCATAATTATGTCTCACCTTCTTCAAGAAATATTTAAAATAGTTTATTATACAAAGTTTTGCACCAACTCAAAATTTTTGCTGCCAAAAAGCACACTTCATAGTTTTTTATTAATATTTGAAAACTTTAATATAATTTACGTTTAAAAAATAAAATAAAATGTTTGCAGACCTATTCAACGCATATTATATTAAAAATTTTGGGCATATAACATTTCAAATACTATTTTTACAGTTGATTTATTGGGATTTGTATCATCAGCTGGGCGAAAAAAGCAACCCACCACGCCCACTTTTGATAATTAAGCTTGTCATATTTGCTAGATAGACTACAGATAGTCGTATCGTGTAGACGTGTTTTTTAATCTCGCTCCGAAATCCTTTCAATGTTTATTGTAAACCGTGGTTTACCGAATGTTTCTGCGGATTTGACGCTCTTTTGCTTAACACTATGGATGATTTTTGTGGAAAATTCAATAAATGTTTTCTAAAAAACGATAGACAAGTTGTGCCATGTAGCGGTCTCGGTAAGAGGTATTATCATCGTGTTTGCTGTGAGGGCGTGATTGCTGATTATGGCATCAAGCTGCTTAAACTAAATAGACACTTTGGTTATTTCTGTAACGACTGTGTTGAAATGGCATCTAAATTTTCTAAAGCTTTGGATGCAGTATTAGAGTCGCATAGAGCTGGTTTAGATAAGCTTATTATGGTCTTTGAGACCAATAATAAATTGGTAAAAGAACAAGTTGCCGATCTGAAATGTTTTTTTGAAGCAGAATTGAGTAAGCGGGGAGACATGGAAAAGCAAAATCTGTGTGTCATCGCTCAAATTTCTGCCGAGCTGTCGGAACTTAGAAGCTCTCTTCATCAATCGGTTTCTGTGGAGTCGGATGACCGATTGTCGTATTCTGCTGTTGCTGCTCACGCTAATGTTGTGCCTACTTCGCCTGCGAATTCGTCTGCTCAAGATGAGACTTTGTCATGGGCAAAAAGTTCTTTAACTACTATGCTTGTAAATAGTCTCACTGTGGAAAATTCTGCTGCTCTTGGATTAACGCCAACTGTTCGTCTGACACGCTCTCGTTCGAAAAAAAACGATGCACCAGCAATTGTTATTAATATGACTCGCCGCAGCCAACTACTGCAGTCCAATTTCGGACAAAACCGGTTTTAGACTGCATTGATGATCTGCCTAATATTGATGTTGTTTTCTCTCTTGCAGTGCCGAATGCCACGAACGCGCACACTGCGATTGGAAATGCTTTCATACCCGTTATGAATTCTTAGCAAAGAAAACGAAAAAAACCGGCTACTGTTGTTGTTGGTCGCAATGTAAGTCATGACTTGGATGTTGTAGTTAAAAAGCGGTGGGTGCATTTGTCTTCGTTTAATCCGAGTGTCACACCAGAAAACATCATCGAATATGTGCACAAGCATTCATCTATAAATATGGATGATTTAGCCTGTTACAGATTGGTAAAGAAAGATGCTGATCTGGTGAAACTAAGAAGTATTAATTTCAAATTAGGAGTCTCTGAGCAGTTTTTCGATGATATTCTAAATCCTACTATATGGCAACAAAATATCAAAGTCCGTCCATTTGAAAATTTTCAAAATGTTGGTTTGCGACAAGCAAAAACATAGTAAATGAAATTACCGTCATGAATTTGACGTTGTGCTGATAACAGAAACGTGGCTGCATACTAACATCGGTAATGCAGAATTCTTCGATGACTACTATCATGTTTATCGCCTTGCTATGAACAAGCAAAGTCAGCTTGATGTAGTTAACATGGACTTTTCTAAAGCTTTTGATAAGGTTGGTCCAATGATTTTGTTGTCTAAGCTACAAATGTTTGGAATACCAGATTCTATTTTGAAATTTTTTAAAATTTTCCTTTTAAATCGTAAATTGTTTGTTAAAATCGGTAGTACTCTTTCTGAAATAGCGATTGATGCATACTCTGGTATACCACAAGGTACGCACTGCGGGCCCTTGCTCTTTTTAATTTTTATAAACGATTTACCAAACATTTTCCAATATTCTAAAATATCTCTGATTGTATTAAACTTCAGACAGATTTGACATATTTTCAAAATTGGTGTATACTAAACAATCTTAAGTTGAACATAAGTAAGTGTTGCATTGTATCATTCTCTAATTGTGTTGATCGTTTTATGTTTGACTATTCAATAAATAGTTGTGAACTGAGTCCTAAAGATAAAATCAAAGATTTAGGAGTAATTTTTGATTATAATATGAATTTTAAAAGTCATTTTGATTATATCATTTCGAAGTCATATTCAATGTTAGGTTTTGTGAAACGAAATACTCAAATCTTTAAAGACCCTACAACTGTGAAAGCCCTATATGTTTCACTTGTTCGTAGTGGTATCGAATATTGTTCATTAATTTGGAATCCATTTTATGCCGAGGACTCTAACCGCATTGAAAGAGTTTTTACGAGATATTCATTATATAATATGCGATGGCCGGATGGTCATCCATCATACGATGGCCGCAGAAAATTACTTGGATTGCAATCTTTAAAAGATAGGCGTTCTTATTCTTCACTGCTTTTTCTTTATAATATTCTTTCTAATAAAATAAAATGTGAGGAAATTTCGAATTTATTTAAGTTATATGTACCAATTAGAAATTTAAGAAATAATCGATTGTTTGAAGATAATGTTCATAGAACTAATTACGCATCAAAAGAGCCTATTGCAAGGTGTATTCGTTTGTGTAATAGTTTCTCACCAGTGTTAAATTTCAATGTTAGTTTATATCGTTTTCGATTATTTTTTTTTGTTATTTTTAATTAGTTGTAAGTTTTGTAATAGTCTGTATGCTTTTTAAATCTGTAGACCTAAACAAAAAAAAAAATAAATAAATACATTTTATATGCGACCAAAATTTTTATGGTGATTTGAATTTTTTTTTTGTATGGCAGGCAGGCGTTAAAATTGATAATTAATCAATAATTAGACTTGGAAAAAATTTAAGTTCTACGACAACTCCTTCTACTTATGGAGCGTTCCCAGAGTGCGGTGTCAGGAAAGAAGACAGTTGAAAATATTACCAGCAAAAAATGTTCCCAGCGATCTGCCAACACGACTACATACTATTCAGCGAAGTCAGTATGCGCACATTGTAAGAATTCTGGACATACAATTCAGAGTTGCCGCAAGTTCCAAACGTTGGAAGTTAAGGATCGCCGATCATTTGTGGTCAAGTCTAAGATTTTTTTAACTGCCTCAATCATCACCCTGATACCAAGTGTCAAAGAAGTAACTATAAGTGCTTCAAATGTGGCAAAGATCACCATATTCTACTTCATCTCTTCTTCCCTTTTGTTACGACTTCGTTTTAGAAGTTTGTTAATGATTTTACGATCCGACGTTGGGGAGGCTTTGCCAGGCGCGAAACTATACTTACGGGACGAGGACATAAAACTGTAAAGAACTGGACTAAAGCTTTTTGCTTTCGCTTATACACACATGAGTGCCGCCAAATTTGTATATTAATTTTGGTGGGTGCGGGGGGATATGTGTAAATTTACCAAACACAATCTAGAAAAATCCAAAGAGATTTTTCACATATAGTAGTGGGTAAAGCCTCGACTGCGAAGTGGCTTCTGCGTTAGGCCGCGCTTATGTGTGGGGGGTTGGCAGAAAGTGGAAAGTGAGCGGCATAGGCGCTTACATATTCTGATTCTTTTAGTTCTTTTTAGGCAGGGAAAAAGGGAAGTGCGAAAAGTTTCAGTGGACTTGCGATTTTTAATTTAAATGTTAATTTTGATTGTGGTTTTATTTTTAAATTTGATTCATGAATTGTGTTTTTGTGGTTGCTGAGGGCCATCGTTGGATCGTGGAGCTGAGGCAGGAGATATTTTTCGAAGGGAGTATTTTTCCGCGCTGTTGTTATTCCCACCAGCGGTTGGTAATAGTGTTTTTGGTGTTTTTATTTGTGGCAGTCGGCTATTTAGTTTATTCGAAATGTTAATAGAGTTTGTCAAGTTGTAGCAAGTCGGTTGTGGCAAGTCGGCCATTGGTGTTTCGAGATTTTAATAGTGGAATTGGTCTCCGTCGGTTTTGTGGTCCTGTTTTCCCCTTTCCCTTCCAATTTTTGTTGTGGCGTTCCGCGCCAGAGCCAAGTGGTTGCTGGCCATCGATTTAATCGAGGTCCAGGTGGTGAATTGATTATATAAAGAATCGTGCTAGGGATTTCAGACAGGTCGGTCTGGTCCCGTAAATCAAGTGCACATGAAAACTTAATTTTAGTCATTAGTGTTTTTTTTAATAAAATACTTTCGCTTGACAAATTTCAGTTTTGTGTGTCACTGAGTTTTCGTTTCCTTTTTTACGCGTCCGGGTTTCGTGTGCATATACGTATATATATATATATTGCGGCAATATCGGTGTTGGTAAATAAAAATCGAGTTAGTGGGTTTTTATGTATTTGCGAATTACATCGGCCGGTGTTACAATACCGCGAGGGTCGTATAAGCAATCAACACGCGTCAAGATTCAGCTAACTGTCAATTAGGGATTTTTATTATCGCGAGGGAATTTTTGATTTTAGAGTTTTAAGTAAAGTTTAGATAAAAATAGCGCGATACCTTTATGATCGAACAATTCTTTGTTGTACAAATTCTATACATTCCTCATAGATACACTTAACAATGCATATTATAATGCATATCATTTTTGATTAAAGAATTCTTAATTTATGGAAGTGATACATTCTTCACTTTCCTTCTGGGCAGTTTATAGGGGTTGTTTAATCCCGAGAATTTGATATTGCACAGGCACTTGAACCTGGGCAACTTATTCAGGATTGGTTCGATATGGCACTTGAACGGAATGTTTAAAGAACTGATTCTACTACGCCAACTTGCGCTTGTAACAAAAACACCTTTTACTGTTTCCAGTCAATAAACAACTCGTTTCTTTAATGATTTGTGGCTTCTTTTATACTTATAATTTGATAATTTAATTGTCGCAACCTTGACCGCTTATTTTGCAGTCAGCATAATCGGCAGCGCTTGCATTTTTCAGTCGTGCAAACGGGAGTGTCATGTTCCCGTCTGGAGCGACAAAACTTGTGCGCCAATTATGCTAACTGTGCATTTCTTTAATGCAATGTAGTGAATTCATGGCCAAAGCCAATCGACTACAGTGCATTAACCGTCAAAGTGGCGGTGATAATTCAATACTCTCCCCACCGTTGACGCACTGTCAACACCGTGGAAATGTAGTCTGGAACGTTGATTCGTCGTCGTCATTTGAAGTTTTGGTCCGTGGGAGTGGAGTTGGTGTTGTATTTTGATTGTTGGTATCTTTAACGTGCTCGGCTTACATCTGGATTTTAATTGCCATATTATGATGAAATGAAGCAGAATTGTGGATAGGATGAGTGCAGTGTAGCTGACCGCATGGTGATGTTGTCGGTTGGATACCATTACGTTCGGAAGATTTGTGAAGTCTTCACTTGCTAGTTGGTTTTGGAGGATGGTGAGTTGTTCCAATTGAGTTTCAAACTTTGTGAATGTTGTATTGAAAACCCTTTTTACTTCCAGAGGTGTGCTGATATTTTGGATATCCTTAAATCTAGCGTATGATGTATGTACTGTGCTAGATGAGATATAGTGGCCTTGAATTGTGAATACGTTGCTTTTGATTACGCAATTCGGTTCCATTCAGCTTTGTCAGCGTCAGCTTTGTGCCACAAACTGCGGATATTGTGGTAGGTTTGTCGTTGAATATGTGAATTTCACAGGAATGTACCGATGATTGTTTTCCAAATGTAGTCGCAAATGTAGATGTCGTCTTTCGATACAAAACATGATCTTAAATCATTTCAACTTAGTGGAATGTACTGATCCCTGATGGGTACTTACAGGTAAAAATGCTGTATCGGTTACAATGATAATCATTGTTTTGGGTTTGACCATATGAATGGGAATGAGGTTAAACAAATAACAATTTTGGTCGTCAATCAAAGGTAGCCTTATTTCGAAGATTACTTCGTTTTTAGTGACTGCTCCCTCGGCCTTCATGAGTTTGTAGAACTGTACCATATTATCATCATCTAGCGGGATGGAGGAAGATGATCCTTGATCAAAGCTGGGCATAGTTAATCGAGAATTTAACTTCGTTAACCCGGTAATAGTTAATCAAAAATTTTACTTCGTTAAATTAAAAAGTTAATTTCGTTGAAAAGTTAACTTCGTTAAAAGTTAAATTAAATAGTTAAATTTCCTATAGAAAACAAAAAAAATTTACAAAAAACATATAAAAAATACTTTTCAACTATATTCAATTGAATGCCTGCACTCACAGTTTCAGCAATGAAATTTGCTTTAAAATAAATGATAGAAATTTTTATCAAAAGCAAAATTTCGTCTATGAAGGCATACAAGTTTTATTAGAATATTAAATAATAATAATGAAATTAGCGAAGTTTGGTTAAGAACAACTATCACAGGCTATTCTAAACACAATGGTGTTCTCAGTTTTTCGCCATTTTGAGAAACTTGAGAAATGGAAAATACAATGTAAACATCCTGACGATGTAAACCTCACGTAATGGCTGAGAACTCCATTGTGTTTAGAATGTGCTATATAATATAGAAAACTTCGAAATATATCGGCCTGTGTATTTCATTGTTTTGTGAAATAATTTTTAAATTAAGTGTCAATGTCAGTTCGAAAATAGTATGAATTCTTAATTTTAACTTTTTTTTTATATTCAATAATAAAAAAATGTTTTGTTTTAAAGTTAACTAATGCTAGTTAATCGAAGAAATTTAACTTAACTAAATGAAAAAGTTAATGGTTTTCGAAATTAACTGAAACGTTAAAAGTTAACCAAAAATTTAACTTCGTTAATTAACTATTAACTAATTAACTAGTTAATGCCCAGCTTTGGCCTTGATGACTCTAATTTCGTTTTTCAATTGTTGAGGCGTAAGTAACAATGAACTAATTTTTCCGTGGTGTGTGTCAGTTAGTACATTAAAAATTTCTGTCTGCATTCGTTGTAAATTTGCTGCCATCAATGTTAGTTGTGTTGACAATGGTGCAAAGAGTTGGGATTACTTCAGTTGCTCTTCATTTGTTGTCACTTGTTTCATCACTAAGGTTATCCTCTGCTGCAGTTATAATAATTTTAATTCTGTGGTCCGTTCGTTTTGCTTGATGACATTTATAGTGGAGTCGATGATGGAGGTTTGATTTCGTGACCTTCGTCTATTTTAACCTGGTTAATTACTTCTGACATCTGCTCAGCATAGTCAGAGTGTAGAACACCGAACAAGGTGCGAGCGATATTTCCAACGATATTAAGGGCTGATCTCGTTTTCCGATTATGCGGAAGCATGTCTCTATCCAGAAGAAGCTCGTTTCTTGTATCCTCAAAGTTATTTGTCAGGACGTCGCAGGAGCCATTTTGCTGGAGTTTTGAGCACAACTGTGAAAGGGTGATAACTCCAATTGAAAATGTTCTCTTTCCTCCCAAAATGGATCCAAATTGTAGTAGACTATCATTTTCAATTCTGCTGTCACGATTTTTGCTGTCCCCATTCCTTCAAAGTATATTCCAAGATCTGCACCAAATTTCTCAACCAGAACTGTACTACTCAGTACTGCCAGAAGTTTGTGGATTTGTGTCGTTTGTTGGGGATGTCATCTGCGCTTTCATTGTTTGAAGGTCTTGGGTGTTGTTCAGGCTGCGACTCTTGTTATATATTTTGGTCCGTGGCTGTACCTTCTTCTGGATTGGATTCCGTTGTTGGGAGTGGTGTAAGTCTATGAATTGGTCACTTACAGATGCCGCTTGCAGTTTTTATGTCCGCTACTCTAACTGCATTGTCATGCCCCTGGTAGGTTTTGACTATCCTTCCCAGTGGCCATTTAAGGGGTGGGGGGGTAAATTGTCTTCTTTGATTACCACCATCATGCACGGTTTAACGTTGTTAATTTGCTCCTTCCATTTATGTCTGAAGTTCATTTAGGTAATCTCGCGACCACTGCTTCCAAAATTCGTGCTTTAGTTGCGCCACTAATTTCCATATTTTGAGCAACGACCCTTGGTGGATGTTGCAGTTGTATCAATTTGTGCCGTTAGCTGTTCACCGATCAGAAAGTGTCCGGGTGTCAATGCGTTTAAATAATTCGGGTCGGCTGACAGTGGTGTCAATGGTCGTGAGTTTAAGATTGCCTCTATCTCCACCATCACTGTCTCCAACTCTTCGTAAGTCAATGAGGCGTTTGAAATACTTCTAACAAATAGATTCTTGGCAGATTTTACAGCTGATTCCCATAAGCCGCCAAAATGAGGAGCTCTTGGAGGGATGAAATGGAATTGAATGCCATTGTCGCTGCAGGTCCTCAAACACTTCTTGTGCTTTCTGGAGCCAACAAAATTTGTCGCGTTGTCACAATATAGGTTATGACATCGTCCCCGTCGTCCGATGAACCGCTTTAGGCATCCAATGAACGCTTCTGTCGTGAGATCACAAACGATTTCTAAATGAACCGCATTGGTGACAAAACAACAAAATACTTTGTGTGGCCGTTTTCATCGAGCTTTGAAATGAATCCAGAAAGGACCACAGAAGTCAACTCTGGCATTGATGAACGGTCTAGCTGGCTGAATTCTTGTCGCTGGCAATCCTCCCATTATATGTTGACATAACTTTGGCTTCGCCATGGAGAATCGAACACAGTGTTGTACAACCGGTCGAGACATATATTTCCCTTTGATGGGCCAAAATCTTTGAAAATGGGTTCGTGGTCCACAGTGAAGGTGCTCTTCATGAAACCATTTCAAACAACAGTTTGGACAATGGGTCGTTGTATGGAATAACCATTGGATGTTTGGCATCGTATGTCACGTTTGCCGCCTCCAGCCTTCCGCCAACACGAATAATTCCGTTATCATCGAGAAAAGGGTTGAACCCACTGATTTGGCTTGTTTTGCTTACGCATTTGTGTTTGCTGAGGGACTGTATTTCGTCTTTAAAGTCTGACAGCTGCATGGCCCTAATTATGACATTAAGGGCTGCTTTTAGTTCATCAGTTGTGATTGAAATATGTTGTCTTCGATCACCTGCTCCCTTTTTGGCATGCTCTATGAACGTAAGCATGTATGCCACGATATGTAGTAATGTTCTGAATGAGTTTCCGTGGTTGATTTGGTAAACTAAAACTTCTAAATCGTTCTTGATGGCTATATTTGCATGGACTACTTTTAGCTTTCTCTCCATGGTGTTTCCACTTGCTTCTTCCGGGTCGTAGATCCTTGGCCATATATTCATTTTTCCATGAAGGAACCTGGCCCGTAGAATTCTTGCAGTGCTGTTGGCTATGAATGTCTAGAATGATGTCGAGCTTGAGTTGATCCAGGCTAGAACGACTTTCAAATCCGTAAAGAAGTATGCGGTGGCATCTTGGATATGTAAATCTTCCTTCACACGACCCATTAACTGTGCGCTAAGAAGCGCTGCACAAAGTTCTAGCCGAGGTATTGTTTGTGCTTTTAGAGGCGCCACGCGAGATTTTGCACATAAAAGTCGCACCACTACTACTACGTTCTTGGTAATAGATCTGACATAAATTGCAGCACCGTATGCCTTCTGTGAAGCGTCTGCGAATTCATGAAGTTGTAGTGTATCTTTTACGCCTTGTTGAAAGATGTGTCTGGGTACGTGTGCGTTATTAAGTTTCTTTAGGTTATCCTTAAACTTCATCCATTTCTCATTTAGTTACGCGGGCAGCTCTTCGACCCATGATAACTTGGTTTGCCACAGCTGCTGAATCAAAATTTTTGCTGTGGTGGTCACACTGGAGCTAGAATTCCTAATGGATCGAAAATTCTGGCTACGTCGGACACAATTGTTCACTTTGTATTGTGAGTAACTGACTTCAGATTCACCTTGATGCATAACTGGTCTGTTTTAGGCAACCATGTCAGTCCCAATGTTTTTATGGCATTGCTGACATCACTGCTAAAGTCGAGGTCGACTTCCTGGTCTTCAGCTGGAATTGATTGCAGTAACTTTGGGTGATTGGCACACCATTTTCGCCGTCGAAAACCTTCAGTCATTAAAATTTTTGTTAGTTGATTCTGAATTTCAATTGCAGTGGCCAAACAGTCCGAGCCAGTTAAACAATCGTCTACATAGATATCATTCAGCACTGCTTCAGCGCCAAGAGGATATTTGGCACTGTACTCTTTGCTTAACTGTTGTAAGCACTTTATAGCCAAGTATGGTGCTGAGCGCGTGCCATATGTCACTGTGTTTAATTGATAGTACTGCAAGTATCCCTTTTCGTCCTTACGCCATACGATGAGCTGGTATTTTCGGTCTTCTTTGCTAATCAGGATTTGGCGGTACATTTTTTGTATGTCGGAAGTAAAAACAAATATTGGACAGCGGAACCGAAGAAGTATTGAAAAAAATTCGCTTTGAATGGTTGGACCTGTATATATGAGGTCGTTGAGTGATAAACCTGTCAACGTTTTCGATGATGCATTAAATACTGCTCTTAGTTTTGTAGTACTGCTTTCAGGTCTGGTGACGCAATGGTGTGGGATCACATAGTATGGCGTTGATATTTTGCTGATGATTCATGTGGCCTAATGATTCGTACTCATTCATGAATGCTGCGTATTGAATTTTTTATTTGCTGTCTTTGGCCAGACATCTTTCCAATGAGTAAAATCGATTGATTGCAATTTGTCTTGATTCCCCCAGTGATGCCGTGAGTTCTTCAAATGGAATCTTAACTATGAATCGTCCTTCATTGCTCCGAGTAGTGTTCATCGCAAAATGAGATTCATAAAGTTTTTCGGCAGTTGTTAGCACCTTGTGATCCTGCTGTATTTCTTCTAACTGCCAAAACCTTTAAATTTTTTATTTTAGGCTGTCGTCTTCAATACATATTCCGCATGTAGCCCAATTTGAATTTGCTTCGCGTATCTTTCCGGCCAAAATCCACCCAAATACTTTGTTTTGTAGAGTTGGGAGTCCTTCATCCAGGTGGATTTTTCCAGTGGATCTTTCCAGGACAATTGAAGTATGGGTCTGCTAAGGTGACATTTTTTGGTATTGCCCAAGATGATTTGTCCAACTCCACCAATGGTTGTTGTGATACAATATGAGGAAGAATGTACGCTTCCTTTCAGTCATTAAATTGACCTGAGACCCTGAGTCCAAAATCGCTCTACAATCTACCGCTTGACCATTGTTAGCGGTAAGCGTTACAACTGCGGTGCTGAGAAGGACGTATCCATTTTAATGAGAATCTTTTGAGGCTGCCAAGGTTGTGGATTGCTTAGCTGTATCATCTTCAGACCCTTTTCCAGTGTTTTCCTGAACCGCTGCACGATTTTTTGAGGTATCTAAATGTACCAGAGTGTTATGTTTGCGTCCACACTTGGAACATTTTCCTGAAGAACAATCCGTTGCGAAGTGGCCTGGTCTCAAGCAGTTTATGCATAATCTGTTTGATTGAAGGAATTGTATCCGCTGGTGTACATCTTCGTTGCAACATTTGCACTTCTTCTTGTATTCTGCGGTTGCCATTGACGTCAGTGCTTTGGTAGAGGAAGGTTGGTTCTTTTGCCCTACCGCCTCCAGCGATTGGAATGTTGTTTCCAGAAACTTCAAAAAATGTTGAAAATACTGCAGTTCTCTACGATTGGCCAAGGATTGTTCATAAAGTATATGAGTACACCTGTCAAGTTTTTTGCCCAAGATATGTAGTATTATTATATCCCATGATGTTGTGTCCACGTTTTTCCACTTCTCCGACCAGGTTTCTTTTTAGGTACAACATCTTCGTCAGTACCGGAAGTGTGGACTTGTGGATCATCTCGTTGAATACATCGTAGAACTGACGCCACTTTAGGTAGTCCCCACCGAATTTTGGCAGATCCACCTTCGGCAAATGATGATTTGCAACCGAATAGTGGGCAACTGATTCACCTTGCGTTTCTGGTACCACCTTTGATCCCTTCTCTTGGATTCTCATTACTCCATCGCTGATCCGTGCTTCGGTTTCCAGGTATGCTTAAAAGTTGTAGTCGTTTGAATCCAGGTAGTCGATGGAATCCTTTTTTGTTTTAGGACAATTAGCAAGGTAGATTTTTGTTCTTGAACCACTGGCTTTGGGTGTGGCTGTGTGGTTTTTTGTTGTTCGGCCCCTTGCCTTTCAGCCTTTTGTTGATTCAGGACTGTGATTGTGGCCTTGATCTCTTCCCGAACTTCGCTGTATTTGTCCCCCATTGACGTGTGAAGGTCTTTCTTGAAGTACGGGTGATCGTCTTTAGATGCAGGGTCCCTTCGTATGACATTGTCAATATGCTGGAATTCTCGCCACAGCTCATCGATTTCTTCGGCCTTCTTCTCGACGTATTCGAGTGTCTTCCGATCCTTCGATGCCTTCTTGTAATTCGCGATCGCCTTCTGCAGATTGATATCGTTGTCATCTTGCTGAGGCACCAGTTCATCGATTGTCGTCATGATTTAGTGGTTGTGTGCAAGGACTTCCTTCTATATGGTTTGTTGTGATGTGCCGAGAACTTCCTTCAATGTGGTTTGATGGATACGTTCAAGGACTTCCTTGTATGTGGTTTGGTGGTTACGTCCACCCGGGGACGCCAATGTTTAATGCCGAGAATTTGATGTTGCACAGGCACTTGAACCTGGGCAACTTATTCAGGATGTGAACCACTCGAACGGAATGTTTAAAGAACTGATTCTACTACGCCAACTTGCGCTTGGAACAAAAACACCTTTTACTGTTTTCAGTCAATAAACAACTCGTTTCTTTATTGATTTGTGGATTCTTTTATACCTATAATTTGATTAATTTAATTGTCGCAACCTTGACCGCTTATTTTGCAGTCAGCCTAATCGGCAGCGCTTGCATTTTTCAGTCGTGCAAACGGAAGTGTCATGTTCCCGTCTGGAGCAACAAAACTTGTGCGCCAATTATGCTAACTGTGCATTTGTTCAATGCATTGTAGTGAATTCATGGCCAAGGCCAATCGACTACATGCATTAACCGTCAAAGTTGCGGTGATAATTCAACAGGGGTTTTTCTTTTTAAGGGTTTGGGTGTTTTTTTCTTAAGTTTTTCGGGTTCTTTTTTTCACTAAAAGTTTTTTTTAAATAATAGAATTCCGCCCCTTTTTTGTTCTTTTTATACCCTACACCTCATGAGGTATGGTATATTCATCAAAACAGTATGAAATTTTGTATAGGGGGGTTTTTGGGGTCGCTGATTTCGAATTTGATGTCGGAACCAATATGGCGGCCGAAATTTTAAGATTTCATCAAAACAGTATGAAATTTTGTATAGGGGGGATTTTGGGGTTGCTGATTTCTAATTTGATATCGCATTTTCACAATTCAAGATGGCGGATCCAATATGGCCCAGTAGGTGTAGGGTATATATAAGTCGGCTTGACCGACTGGAACTTACTCACTTGTTATACCCCCAAACTCACTGTGGGGGGTATACTAACTTTGAAACAACGTTTGTAACACCCATAAGGGGGCGTGTCCGGTATGGAAAAGTATATATATTCTTGATCAGCATCACCGACGGAGTCAATTTAGCCATGTCCGTCTGTCTGTCCGTCCGTCCGCACGATAGCGGTCGCAGTTTTGGATATATCGACTTGAAACTTTGGGTATATGTTTTTCTCGTGAATACTGAGATCAAGTTCGAGAATCAGCCAAATCGGACAAAAACTGGGCGTGGCTCCCATACACCGAAAAAAAGGGTCAAAATTGGTCAAGTCTTTTTATTGCTACGACCTGCATTATCCCGATATTATCCAAATATATCGCTGTATTATTTTTCAACTCTAGAACCAATCCACCAGAAGGATCCTGTTCACCTAAAGGTTGTGCACAAACTCCCTTTCTTGCTAGCAGCAGCATCAGAAGCCATATTATGTTTATCAGTTTTAACTTTTTCGGCTTTTTGGCATAACTGAACATAGTTATATAGCTTTTGCTTCGTTCCACTGGAGTTTTCGTATCTTCTTCTTTTGTTTCCAATGGACAATTTTTATGAATTGGGCGTTTTAAGATTCCATCCTGTATCTTCATTGTGACTACTCGACCAATGGGCCATCTTGCCGGATGCGTATCTTCATTTTTGATAATGAGAATTTGGCCTTCAACCAGATTTCTGCCATTTATATCGCTGTTGCAAAGTTGAAAGATATTCCTCCTTCCATCTTTTCCAAAAGTCTTTCTTCATTTTTTGTATTAATTTCCAACGATCCAAAGATCCAATTGAACGATCATCTACCGCTTCAGTTCTTCCAATAATCGGCTGGCCAATCAGAAAATGTCCTGGTGTTAACGTGTCAACTTCGTTTGTATTATTTCCAATCGCGTGGAGTGGCCTTGAATTGAGAACCGCCTCAATCTGAGCTAAAAGAGTACTCAGTTCCTCGTATGTTAGTTTAGTTTCTCCAATCACCCTTTTTAGATGGTGCTTCATCGACTTGACGCTATCCTCCCAAATTCCTCCAAAGTGAGGGCCTGCCGGGGGAATAAAATACCAACTTTATCTGCTTCCAAAACAGCAATCACTTCCGAATTATTTTTAATTGCTTGCTTAAAATCGGCTTTTTTTTATGACTTTTGTCCCCTTCCTTTAGAACATCTTATTTGAATAGGACCAGCATAATCGACGCTAGTATGTGTAAATGGGTGATTAATAGATGTACGGCTCTCCAGTAAATTCCCCATAATTTGCTTAGCCGTATCATTCCTGTATCGAATGCATTTTACACAAGCACGCACGCGTTGCTTAATCATGTGTTTTAGTCCAATAATCCAGTACTTTCTTCTAATCGAGCTCACCATCAGACGATTTCCGCCATGTGACGTGTTGACGTGAATGTCTTGAATTATTAAAGTCGTCAACCTGGATTTGCCAAGAATTATAGGATGTTTTTGATAGTAAGAAATATGCGAATTTTCCAGTCGACCTCCATTCTGCTATTTTACTTCTTTGATCCACAAGTTTGTTGTTCTTCAATAACCGTATTTCGCTTGAAAACTCTGCAAGTTGCTGATTTTTTATTAACATGGTTTCGGCTGCTCGCAGTTCGTCTGCCGTTAAATATGCCGGAAACTTTTCTCCTTTCAACATTCCTTTAAACCTCAGAATATAAACTGCAACTCTTTCCAATTTTCTTAATGATGAGCACTTTTCTTGCAACTGAAGTAGTATATTTTGCTGCTCTGTTAGTGTTGTAGTCGCTACTAATACACTATTTTCTGCAACTGCTTCTTTTGTCCAATCATATTCATCTTGCACCAACCATGCCGGACATCTCCACCATAAAATATTTTGTTCCAGCGTAGATGGTGAAATTCCTCTTGATGCGATGTCAGCTGGGTTCTCCTTTGTACTGACATGATTCCATTTAGCTGTGGGAATCAAAGCGCCAATTTCCGTTGTCCTTGTTCTCACGAATTTATCCTTACTTCTTTTATTTCTAATCCAGCCCAATGTTATCATCGAATCGCTCCAAGCGTAAATCTGTCAGTTTCGTTTGATGATGTCTGTGACTTTGTTCAACAACGTTGCCAACAAATGAGCCGCACACAGTTCTAATTTTGGCAGCGTCTTTTTATTATACCTTACACCTCATGAGGTATGGGTATATTCAATTTGGTCTGATGTTTGTAACACCAAGAAGGAGACATGTCCGATATGGAAAACTATATATATTCTTGATCAGCGTCACCTTCTGAGTTGATTTCGCCCTATCCGTCTGTCCGTCTGATCGTCCTCTTTTCTTGTAAACACGATTGCAGGAGCTAAAAGAAAGCTAGGGATCCCAAATTTTGGATTTATCCTTTTTAGGCTCTGGAAGGAGTTGGTATGGAAAAAGAGCGGAATCGGTCGACTGCCACGCCTTGCTCCCATATAAGTGAAAATCGTGTTTTTACCGTAATTTTAAGATTTCATCAACCAGTATGAAATTTTGTATAGGGGGGTTTTTCGGGGTCGCTGATTTCGAATTTGATGACGGAATTTAAAAATTCAAGATGGCGGAACCAATATGGCGGCCGAAATTTATAGATTTCATGAAAACAGTATGAAATTTTGTATAGGGGGGTCGCTGATTTCGAACTTAATGTCGCATTTTCAAAATTCAAGATGGCGGAACCAATATGGCGGTTGAAATTTTAAGATTTCATCAAAACAGTAAAAAATTTTGTATAGGCGGGTTTTTGGGGTCGCTGATTTCGAATGTCGCTTTTTCAAAATTCAAGATGGCGGATCCCTCGAGAAATTCTAATCGTTGTAATTGCTGGCAAATGTTGTATGAAGTTATTCCATTCCTTCGTCAATACGACGTCTAACTTGTGATCCCATTCTGTTTTAATTTTCCACAAGTTTTGTATAAACAACTGGGCAACGATTTTTATAGGTGCCAACCAGCCCAATGGATCAAATATTCGAGCAAGATATGATAATGCTTGCCGTTTTGTCACTGTTCTTCCTTCCGTAGTAGCTATGCTTAACATAAACTCGTCGGTTTTTGGACTCCATTGTAAACCCAGAGTTTTTATAGTCTCGTCCTCTTGAATCTGTAGAACTTCATTTTCACCATATTAGAAATGTCAGCGATAATGTCTTCGGTATTAGAACTCCATTTTCGCAAATGGAATCCAAATTTATCCAATTGGTGTGATATTTTACCACGAATTCGCCTGCACTCTTCGATGGTATCTGCTCCAGTCATCAGATCGTCCATATAAATATCTTCCTAAATGGTTTTAGCTATGTCTGCATCGTCGCATTGATTTGCTATCTCGTGCAATGTTCTAATGGCAAGGAATGGTGCTGAAGTTGTTCCAAATGTGACAGTTGTTAGTTCATACTTCTGTATCGGCTCCGCCTTATTCTCTCTCCAAAGTATGTATTGGTAACTCTGGTCTTCTTTCCCGATTTTTACCAGACGGTACATTTTCTCTACGTCTGCCATAATTATATTTTTCCAAACTCCCCACTTCACTATGATATCCAATATATCTTTCTGTAGCCTTGGCTCCACATGTAACACATCCTTGAGACTTTTGCCATTTAATGTTTTCGCTGAAACATAAAAAACAACTCTAATCTTAGTCGTAATACTGCTCTCACGAGCTAATATTTTCCACACAGATTGTATGACATATGACCGAGGTGTTGGTACTCCCGCATGAATTTAACATATTCCGTTTTAATGCATTATTTGCCTGTAACTTTTTCTCTAAATTCAGGAATCTCGCCATTGCTTGCTTTCGAGAATCTCCGAGGGCGTTATCTTCTTTCAACGGCAAGTTAACAATGAATCTGCCATCTCTATCTGGTTTCGTTGTAGCTTTGTATTGCCGTAGACATAAATCATCATCATCTGAAGGAATAACCGAATCATTTATCTCCTCCAACTCCCAAAATCGCTCCAACCCAGTAGTTACGGCTGCTGTTAATTGTTTACTCCTACTTTCTACGTTGAGTACTCCGGATAATATCCACCCAAGCTTTAATATCCACCCAGGATTTTATCCAATTTCAATATTCCTTCCTCTAAGATCTCTGGATTCAAGTAGCCCCGATAACTATATCAATTCGGTCAGATTTGTTAAAATTAGGATCGGCCAACGTATGATTTTTCAAATGATTGATATTATACTTAAATGATGAGTCCGGAGGCGCCTTGGCCAGCTTTGGCAATACTAACGCCTCAATTACGAACAATTCGTCGCTCATAAACCTTGGTCGGATTTCCAAATTTACTTTCGACTTTGCTACTCCAACCACCGTGCTTCCAAGACCATTTAGTTCCAAATTCACCTTCTTCTTTGGTAAATTCAATATTTGCGCAGCTTCTTCTGACAATGCGATTTTTTGTGACCCTTGGTCAATTAGTGCTCTCAAGGTCAGAAATTCTCCATGTACTGTTTTAACTCTTACCTGTGCCGTTGCCAAAAGTACAGCCGGTGATGCATCGTCCCTTGTCATCATTGAAGTCGCTGACTCCTGCCTTGGTTCATTTTTTGTTTTATTTAAATCATACGTTGTTTTCCAATGCAGCAGAATGTGATGATTTTTACCACACTTTTTGCATTTGGAAGCTCCATTGCTGCATTTCTTGTCCATCTTATGGTATAGACATACATAACACGCGTTGCTTTTCTTTGACCAGCTGTGTCGATCTGCCACTGATAGCGTAAGGATTGTTCACACTATGTCCTACTGTGTTACAATATGCGCAGCTTAGTTGTCCCGTATAAAACGAATTTGTAGATTGTTGATTGCTTCGTTGCCTACTGCTTCCACTATTTCCAGTCAGCTTCTTTCCTTTTACAGCTTCTAACGCTTGATACTGCAGCTCCAAAAACTGCATCACATCGCTCAGGGTCTGTATCTCCCTAGTTTTCTTCACGTTCTGCTCATATAACAGCAGCCCGTCTCTGTCCAGCTTTCTTATGATGCAATTAGTGGCTCCGCATCATCCAATTTGATATTCAACCCTTTCAGAGCATGAACACATTCATTTGTTGTACCGAGAAGCTGCTTTATACTCGATGCTGCCTCGCTGTTGACTTCTGGCTGGTCCAACATTTTGTCCACCAACTTTGTAAACAGCAAACGACGTACCGATGTGTTAACATTTCCCACGCTGCATCATAACTTGCATCAACCACATTGAAATGTTGAATTAGCCTTCCAGCTTCTCCCTTTACTAATGACTTCAATCGGTACATTTTCTCAACATTTGAATAATGGCTGACCTCATATACCAATTTTTTGAATATATCGTAAAAAGAGGACATCAAAATCCCCAAAAAATGTTGGGATTTTGATATCCTCTTAAGAGTTGCTGGCCTTTTCACTATCTCCAGTGACTGCATCCTCTTTGCTAAGTCTATTGAAGCATCATTTTACGACCTGTCCACTTGGTCTTTTTGCTCTTCTACATCGTCATCGTTCCCTCCCATATCAAATGTCAATTTTGTATAAATTGCATTTATGAGCTGTATTTTCTGCTCCCAACAAGATTTTCTGCATTCCAATTCGGCTTTGCCGGCATCATCTTCTATGCCTTCATCTGAAAATAATTTCATGTTGTTCACTTGTCGGAATACGGCCGGCTTGACTTCCAGATGTTCCATCTTGTGCCCTTCTTGCCGCTGTGTGCTCTTAGGCCCTGCTTCTTGCCGATGACCTTCAATAGACCCAGCTGCCTCAGTTGCCTGCTTCGGCATAGTATTTTCGCTTTTCATTCGACATTTTGTATTCGAAAATAAAAACTTGTATACAACCGCTGTTTAAGAATCTGTTACGCTTATCTCACTGTTTAGGCCGTGTCGATAACACTTTCGAAAATAAACCGTGCAAACGCGCGGGTTGACATTTAACAATTTTTCAATGGCAACCCGCAACCCGCCAGCTGTCAACTTTTATTTTTTGTCGAATCGAATTCTGATTGTCATTGCTCATTGCCTAAATACGACTCGGAGAAGAAGCACCAACATACGTCATACAACATAAAATAATATATTCGTCTTAAATTGAAATATCTGATACAGTACCTACTTATTGTTCAACAAATAAATATTTAAATCAAAATCGGTGTTTATATTTTGCCAGTGACATACAGTTTAAAAAATTTCTTCATTACGAGTTGTACCGACGACGTATAATTTGTCTTATTCGCACGACCCCATTTTTAAGCGCTAGAACTTTCTATGCGCAAGTTGCCGACGCCGCTTTACTCGCAACCCGACGCCATTTTGAAGCGCTAGAACTTTCTTTGCGCAAGTTGCCGACGCCGCTTTACTCGCATCCCGACGCTATTTTGAAGTGGTAGAAGATTCTGTCTGAACAACAAAAACATGTTGGATGTACTCAATGCAACCAAAGCCACAACTTGAGCAACTGTCAACAATTTAAAGAGCTCAACACCAACGACAAATGGGAACAAGTCAAACGGAACCGTCTCTGCTTTGACTGCCGAGCTAGGAAAGCATGTGGTATCAATGGTTGTGTGCGTCTACACCCTCAATTGCTACACAAAGGCTTAATTAAACCGACAGAGCCGTCAACATCAGACACAGCAGAAACTGAACATGCGCTAAATTGTCGCCAAGAACATCAATCAAGTTTATTCAAAGTATTGCCAGTTAGGCCCGCACGGTGGTATACGGCATGTTCGATGAGCGATCGTCCATTTCAGTCTATGTTGCTCACTTTACAATGATATGGTGACAGTAAAACGACCGAAAGCTCCAGGAATGTTGCTGTTAATGTGAGAGGTGAGGACAATGGCGAAACATTTGCTCTCAAAAATGTTCGAACTATTAAGCAACTGAATTTGCCAACACAAACATTTCGCAAGGAGAGATATGGCCACCTGCGGTCGCTGCCAATTGTAAATTACACTGACGCCAAGCCATCGCTATTACATTGGACAACTGCTTTCTGGGCATTTCAAATGAGGTTGTTGCCGATGGGCCTGACAAGCCAATTGCCATCGAAACTAAACTGGGCTGGTTGGCATTTGGACCAGTTCAGCCGAAATCCTACGACGTGCCGAGGGTGATGCTGTACGCGAAACGAGCACATTGAAACAACTGAATAAATTGGTTGAAGAATACTTTTCCATCGACAGTTTTGGAGTACGAGGCACAACTGTAATCTTGAAGTCCGATGAAAATAGCAGAGCCAGAAAAATATTGCATGAAACGAAAAAAGAGATCGGCCAAAAGTATGAGGTTGGACTTCTGTGGCGTAACGACGACATGGTACTTCCAAAGAGCTACAACATGACTAAACAGCGGCTGTTGAACATTGAAGCTAAAATGACAAAAAATAGCACGTTTGCCACCAACTAAAAAGCGGAAATTGAAAAGTACATCGAGAAGGGCTACGCAAGATTGCTGACAATAGAAGAAGCCAAGAAGCCAAGGTTAATCTTCATAAGCCGAATAAACTGCGCATCGTTTTTGATGCAGCTGCCGCCACGTCACATATTTCATTAAATAGCACCTTGCTGAAGGGGTCAGAACACGCACAGTCCTTGGTCGCCATCATCCACAAGTTTCGACAGGGAGTAGTCGCCGTAGCTGGAGATATCCAGGAGATGTTCTCTCAAGTATGTATCGCAGCTGCCGACCAGGAATCTCAAAGATTTCTGTGGAGGGAAAATCGGCTGACCCAATTCGTGTTTACGCAATGCAATCAATGATATTTGGAGCAATTTGTTATCCTTGTTGCACTGAACACATACGAAACTTAAATGCGTTTAAGTTTGAGTCCACGATGCCCAAAGGGGTGCAAGCTGTAATCTATAATACGTATGTAGATGACCTGGCTATCAGTTTCGATAGTGTTGATGAAGCAGTCGAAGTCACGTTGGAGGCCATCAAAATAAATGCTGCCGCCGGATTTAAGCTAAGAAAGTTCGTCTCAAATTGCAAGACACTCCAGCAGGAGTTAAACAGAGATAGTGTTGCTCAATCTGAAGTCATCAATATGGTGCGCCAGACCAACATTGATAAAGAACTGGGCATGTTTTGGAACACGGTTGAAGACGCTTTTGAATTTCATTCAAATTCCACAAAATAGCACGCGACGTCTTGGAATGCAAACGACCGCCGACAAAAAGGGAACTGTCAGGCATTGTCATAGCCATTTATGACCCCGTTGGTATATTAGCGAATAACACCATCTTCGCGAAACTGCTTTAACGATCAATGTGGAAACAACAGATCGACTGAGATGAACAACTACCTTACCAGCAAAGTGTTCAGTGGACTGCATGGTGGAGAGAATTCCAGAAGACACAAACCATATCGGTTCAAAGATGTTATTCGAAACTTTTGCCAGCTGCCGATGAGATCAGTTACACATTTTTGTGGACTCCAGTTCCAGTGCATACGCAGCCATCACATATTTACGAATTCGCAAAGGGAGTGAAATTGATGTCGCATTCGTTGCCGGCAAAACAAGGTGCGCGCTAGCTAAAGGAATGACAATTCCACGTCTCGAATTGCAGGCAGCGATTCTTGGAAGCCGCATGAAATCATCGATTATAGAATGTCATAATTTTACTATAGACAGCGCAACATTTTGGAGCGACTCTAAGACTGTGATTATTTGGGTAAGATTAACCACAAGTGAATACAAACAGTTTGTTGCCTGTAGAATTGGGGAGATACTTGCTACTACTTCAGCAACGGAGTGGCGCTGGATCACAACTGAGCTGAACGTTTCAGATGATGCTACACGCGCCAAGCTACCACTTAATTTTGATTCCAAGTCAGGCTGGCTGTTGGGTCCAGACTTTCATCATCAGGAGGAGGGGTTCTGGCCACAAGAAACTACGAACATGACATCAGAGCATTGTGCCGTAGAAGAATCCTCGAAACAAGTTTTATTGCTGTTTAGTTCAGATGATTCCTTTTTCGATTTTACTAAATTCTCGTCATATTTGAAGATGATCCGTGTGATTGGATAGTTCGATTCATCAATAATGCAACTACACGATCGTCGAATAGAAGTTAACTGCCATCGAATTGCAGAACGCCGAAAGGTTAGTGTGCCGACACGTACATAGTGTGGTGTATTCTTCTGAAATTGCTGCACTTCGCTCAAACAAAAGTGTACCGAGAACAAATAAACTGCATCAGCTTACACCGTACCTGGATGACACTGGTCTACTGAGGATTAATGGTAGAATTGACGCAGCCTACTGTCTTCCCGTTACTGCACGACGTTTTGCCGCCAAATCATCATCTGACACGGTTGATTATGGACCAGTATCATCAAAAAGGACACCATCAGAATGATTACCTAACAATTAATGAGGTTCGCCTAAAATTTTGGGTACCCCGTGCGCGCGCTGTTCTGAATATCATAAAAATAACGTGTCCTGTCTGCATTTTCCACCGCGCAATACCAGCTGTGCCGTTAATGGGTCAACTTCCGCCTGATCGTCTCACACCGTTCGTTCGTCCATTTAGTTACACCGGAGTTGACTATTGTAGGCCTTTTTTCGTTGCGATAGGCCGTCGAAGAGAAAAGGGATGGATGGCCTTGTATACTTGCCTTACGACTCGAGCCATACATTTAGAAATCACCGAGGACTTGTCGACTGACGCCTTCCTCATTTGTTTACGAAATTTTGTCAACCGCCATGGAATGCCAATTCGAATCAGAAGTGACAATGGCACCAATTTTATAGAAGCTCAAAAGGAACTAAAAAAGAAAAAACGCCTATTTGACTTAGATCGGCTCTCATACAGAATGGCGCAACTAGACTCTAGACTTTTTGAAGTGTTTTAATAGAAGCTGAAAACATTATTAGCAGCCGCCCGTTGACTGATATTCCTGTTACATCGGAAGATGAGGAGCCACTCACACCTAACCATTTTTTGGTTGGCTGCCTCAACTCTACCCAGACACCCAGTGATGAAGACGAAAAGGTATGGCAGTGGAGGATTGCACAAAATCTGAAAGACTGAATGTGGAAAAGGTGGGCTGTCGAATATTTGCCTTAACTGCTACGACGCTCGAAGTGGAGGGACGAAGTACCCTCCCGCAACCAGCTTACGAAGTAACAAGCTCCCGAAGTTAACAGCTTACGGGTTGCGACCCGCAACCCGTAAGCTGTTAACTTCAATTTCTTGTCGATTCGAATTCTGATTGTCATTGCTCATTGCCTAAATACGACTCGGAGAAGAACCACCAATTTTTTAACAAACAAACCCATACAAATTCATACGTCATACAACATAAAATAATATATTCGCTTTAAATTGAAATATCTGATACAGTAATTATTATTCAACAACTAAATATTAAAATCAAATTTAGACAATTTTAAAAATTTTACAACGACTGTGTTTCCAATTTCACTAGCTCGTTTCCTCGAAGAACCAATGCACAAATATTATATCCGCTTACTTTGAGTATTTGTAAGGTACTGACTTTATTTTAATAAAACACCTAAATATATAGGCACAAATAAAACTCTTTAAACTAGACAGAATTAGAATATAATCAGCAGAGGCGCGATAAGTGATCCCCGCACAGGTTATAAACTTTTTATTACTTGCGTGTGTACTTTTCTTAATAGCGACAATAAAAGAATACATTAGAATGTAAATGGCCACACAGCCTCACCTCAAACTGAGTATTACTAAACATAGATTATGATGTGTGAGACACATCTTTGGATTGATTTTAAAATTTTTAAAGCCACTTTTTCTTGTAAAAATTTAAGTGAATTGCGTTTTTAAAAATTTATTTTCATTCATTTGGACAAGTTTTCATTAAAAAGCATGATTTCCATTGATTTCTCAGTTTTTCAAATCCCGGGACTTTCTGTCCCCCGTACTCGTGGGATCAATTATGGGTAGAAAATCAGGTAAAACTGTATGGCGGGATGTTACCGCAAGCGCCGCCGGCGCTGCTGAGGGGTCCGGTCGACTGGGTGTTTGGTCCGCAAGGCTCCAGCAACGGTTCGACTGGATGGAATAGGAGGGGCCAGGATGTACCGTCTGGGAGTGTATCAGCCACGGACATCGCTGCCGGAGGTGTCGGCTCGCCTGTAGCAGCGAGATTGCGTATCGACAAGTCTGGTATGGGTCGTGCTGCTGGGCGGCCCGACGCATCTGGGGTGGCTCACCAAAAAGGGGTGGCGGGGAAAGTACCCGCGCCGAGTAGGGGGGATGTGTCCGGCACCTCCAGTGAAGCCGGAGGATCGTCCATCACAGTGCGATCGCCGGCCAGCATTTCTGGTCGGGATGGTGCGACAGGGCGGTCCGACACATCTGGGAGGACACGTCAGGCAGGAGGGTTGTACCCACAGAAGCCACTGTTAAAGATGCCAGAGGTGCCGGGTCGCCCGAGCCTATCCGTGAGGCTGGGAGACCTGACACGGCTGGTATGGCACGACAGGTAGGGAGGGTGGGGCTAGCACCCACCGAAGCTAGGAGGGGGAGGCGGCGTTTTACTCCCATTGCTCCGGAGCCGGGTCAACCTGTTGGTAAAGATGACCCATTTCGTGAAGGCCTTAGCGGGTGCGGCACGAGGTGGTACATCCGATATCTCCAGAAGGGCTTGGCGCAGAGGTAGGCCAGGAAGTTGGCGGTTCAGCATCGGGCTCAGCCTGGTATTGCGACCCCAGCGGATGGGCCCCACAAAAGGGGCAACAAAACGCTGACTCCTCCTCAGGCGAGTACTGCGCCGAAGAAGAGCAAGGCAGTCTCGTCGTGTTAGGTGAGCGGGGCACGGGCAGTTGTCGACCCTGTCACGACAGGACCCACCGCGGCGCCGGGTATCTCCTACGCCAAGGTGGTCATGTCTGAGCGGGTGGCCATACTGCCGAAGGACTATCCTCAAGTGGGGTTGGCTCCAAAAGAGCTGACTGGGATACGAGTTCAAACTCAAGTTCCAGGGCATCTACTTTAGACCCGGCATGATGCTGCTGGACTGTGAGACTCCGCAAACCTCGGAGTGGATCAGGAAGGTGGTGTCTAAGCTGGGGACGTGGAAGGTTGTGGAACTGACGGTCCGGTCTGTGGGAGAAATCCCGAAAGAGCGGGTCGTCACGGTGTTCCTACCAAGGAGTGCGGGACAGGCGCTGCAGGTGACGATGGCGCTCATCGATGCTCAAAATGAGGGCCTTCATACTAACGTATGGAAGACGCTCAGCTGTCGGGAGGATGGTGGTGGCCAGCTCCTGAGGGTGAGCATCGATGAGGCGTCGTACGAGGCCATCCTGAAGAGTGGCAGGCAGATTAACTACCGCTTCGGGAAGGTCTCGGCTCATCTGCAGAGGAGACCTGTGGAGGAGGTGGGAGCGGAGGCTTCAATAGAGGATGTTCCTTCCGAAGTTCGTGAGGGGCAAGAGGTTAGCGCGGCACCTACAGTGTCAGCAGAACCAGCGTCACCTGTGGTGGTTGACGCTGGAGCGACCCCTGCCCCTCCGATGGAGGAAGGGTCGGATTCTGATGAGGAGGGCAGTGATGGTAATATCACTGTCCTCAGCGTCTTGGATCCGACAGAGGAAGAGGAGGAGAGATTGCTGCTATCCGGGGCGTCGGCTCCGGAGTCGTCATGATGGACGACAGCTAACTACTTTTGTCTTTCAGAACTCCCGACCAGGGACCTAGTGCCGATTCAGACTCTGCTCAATATAGGCGGAACTGATTGAACGGTGGTCATAGCGTCGGCGTACTTCCCGGGTGATGAGAAGGAAGTTCCACCACCGGAGGTTCAGCGGCTTGTGGAGCATTGCACTAAGCTGCACATACCACTACTCCTAGGGTGCGATGCAAATGCCCATAACACGATATGGGGTAGCACAAATTGCAACGGCAGGGGTGAGTACCTTCTTGAGTATATCTATAACACTAACCTAGAAATTCTCAATGTTGGGGTTAGGCAGGAAGTGTTAGACATAACACTGTGCAGTCAAAGCATCAGTGGACAGATTAGAAATTGGATGGTATCGGACGAACCCTCAATGTCACACCATCGGATAGTGGTATTTGACATTGTAGGCAGTAGACCAAATTTATTACCATCAAGGAACCCCAGGCGTACGAACTGGGACAAGTATAAAGACTTTATGAATTCTAGTTCTGGGGTATTCAGTACCGGCAGACCGCCGGGCAATCACCCTCAACTGGAGCAGGAGGTAGTAGAACTAACGAACGTTATGATCGAGGGATATAACCTCAGTTGTCCGAGTAGGACTGGTAGTACTAAGTATGCGCCGTGGTGGAACAACGAGTTGTCAAATCTTCGGGTTTCGACGAGGAAGCTCTTTAACCGAGCTAAGAGAACCGGGGACTGGCAGAGTTACACCACGACCCTAACTATGTACAGTAAAGAAATTAGGAGCGCAAAAAGGAAAAGCTTTAGGGACTTCTGTGAGACCATAGTGGATACTCCTGTAGCGGCGAGGCTGTACAAGGCGGTAGCAAAACAGGGAACGTAGCTACCTTGGCTCTCAAAAGGGCAGATGGCACCTTTACAGAAGGTGAGTCTCAACGAGCCGAATTGCTTCTTGAGACTCACTTCCCAGGCAGCGTACCTAAGGCGGACTCACTGAACCTGCATATGGGTCGGAGAGCTAGTAGAGTAGATTGGGAATGATTCATCAGATTAGAAGGATTTCTACAAGCAGCCTGGCCTTAGGGTACATAGCTAGCAACTGGCGTAGGGCTAAAGTTATTTTTATCCCGAAAGTTGGGAAGAAGGATCCTACTTTACCAAAATCCTTTAGACCAATTTGCTTGACGTCGTTTCTTTTAAAAACGATGGAAAAAGTAATAGATAACTATCTTCGAGAAGAAG
Source organism: Heteromyza rotundicornis (assembly GCA_951394025.1). Taxonomy (NCBI): domain Eukaryota; kingdom Metazoa; phylum Arthropoda; class Insecta; order Diptera; family Heleomyzidae; genus Heteromyza; species Heteromyza rotundicornis. The sequence goes on from OX596012.1 coordinate 30,210,839, forward strand.
TCCTGGTCAGGAGGCCCCTGGACACAAAGGAAATAGTAGTGTGTGCATTCCTGGACATAGAGGGTGCGTTTGACAACGCACCCTCTAAGTCTAACGCCCATGAGGGCGTTAGACATGCCTTGCTGTATAAAGGGGTGGACACAACTCTGTGCCATTGGGTTGGGGAGATGTTAGGCACCCGGTCTGTCGAATATCAAACTGGCCTTAACACCACTGAGGCAGTCACCACGAGGGGTTGTCCCCAGGGGGGCGTGCTTTCGCCTCTCCTGTGGAGTCTGGTGGTGGACGAGGTCCTCAGTAAACTTACTGATATGGGATTTACGTGTCAGGGGTATGCTGACACGTAAATCTTGAAAAGGGGAATTTTGTGAAGGGGAATATCGTCAGAATAATTTTGTACCAGGGGAATTTCGACCCCAACCCATCTAATCCACCACCGTAATAGGTGAAACTAGTGTTAGGTGGCAACACTAGTCTTGTGGCAGTGTTATTTTCTTAAAGGTGGTAACTTTGGATCGAAGCTATTTTTTGTTTATGTCAAAGATGATTTGTTTGTGTGCATATGTAGATTAAAGCTTTGTGCATATAGCTTGCTGAAGTTAATCGATATTGAAGGTATTGTATCAGCGATAGTGGATCTTGTGAGTAGGCGTTTGGTTGGCTACTTCATCTTACTTACGATTGTCGGTTCGATACCTCACCAGAGCGGCTAACATTTATAAATAAAATATATGTATGAGTGCATATATTGTAAGTGGCTCTGGGGGAGATAAGCTTTGTATAAAAATGTATTTTAACTGAAAATTTGTAAAATAATAATGGCTGAATAAATTTGATTTAGCCGAACTTGAGAATTGAACTTTTGTGGCGACGATCGATTAAGAAAGATCGAGCGAGTTAGCTTCGCTGAGCAGGAATGGTCGATTTTTAATGTTGCCTTGTGGAATTTGTGTCAAATTTATTAAATAGCGCTAAGGAACTAGATTTCTCTAGTACAATTGTGCAACCACCTTTCTATTAAGTTCTGGCACACAGATGGCGCAGATTGTGTATCAAAATTATTTTATTTAAATTTAAAAAGGAATAAAAAAATTAGATCCTGTAGCTACAATCACCCGTAGAAACTGCTAGATTCGTTTGTAACCAAAACACGCCTAATGCATAGTTGTCGAAAATAATATCACAAAAGAATCGAATTAAACATGAAACAGTGAAAAATTAGCATGGGATCACTGATGCACATTTTCAAATGCTGACTTTGATGAAAGCCAATGCTGATTTCTTATGAGCGAAATAAATACTATAAACCCGCCCAAAACGCCACGTTTCCAATTATTGTATTTTGTTATGGTTTTGTAATGGTAACAAATAAATAGTACTTTAGATGTTCTTATGGTTTTTCGAAATGACTGATTTATACAAAAAAAAATACTCAATAATATGATATGCCTGAATAAAACGGCCAGCAGATTCGAAATCATCGCAAAGTTTTTGAAAATTTACCCAATTCTATTCCCGAGGAATTGAAAATTTCAATTACCAATTACAATTTTTGTATATTGTATACAAATGAAACAAAATTTTTAGCTGAATTCACATTCGTTCCGTTACTGTTTACTTTACTGTTCTATTTGTATTTGATTTTTTTTGTTTCGTATAAAAAAATAAAATACTTAAATTAATATTTGTAATCTTTGTCGCGTAAATTGACTGTCTTTTTTGTTAAGTCTAATGTCGTAAAGTAGAGAAAAATTATGTTTGATCAAATTCATATTCGTCGCATGAATTCTGATGCTTCGTAATATTTGCTTTTAATTCTATTGTTTATTATCACGTTAATCTTGTTTATTCCTTCATTGAGTTATGTTTGGAAAAATTCTCTCTTGCATTCATAACCCAATTCGTGTTTTATTAATCAGCTGATGATTTTAATTTGTAGCTGAAACGAATTTCAAGATATGAATTGATTCTGTAAAGAATCGTGCGAGGGATTTCAGACAGGTCGGTCTGGTCCCGTAAATCAAGATTTTATCAAAATAGTATGAAATTTTGTATAGTGGGGTTTTCGGGGTCGCTGATTTCGAATTTGATGTCGCATTTTAAAAATTCAAGATGGCGGATCCAATATGGCCTAGTAGGTGTAGGGTATATATAAGTCGGCTTGCCCGACTGAAACTTAACCACTTGTTATACCCCCACACTCACTGTGGCAGGGTATACTAACTTTGTCACAACGTTTGTATCGCCCATAAGGAGGCGTGTCCGGTATGGAAAAGTATATATATTCTTGATCAGCACCACCTCCTGAGTCGATTTAGCGATGTCCGTCTGTCTGTCCGTCTGTCTGTCCGTCCGTCTGTCCGTCCGAACGATAGCGGTCGCAGTTTTGGAGAAATCGACTTGAAACTTTGGGTACATGTTTTTCTCGTGAATACTGAGATCAAGTTCGAGAATCAGCCAAATCGGATAAAAACTGGGCGTGGCTCCCAAAAAAAAGGTCAACATTTTTCAGGTCTTTTTTATTGCTGCATTTGATTGGAAATGTTTAAAAACGTATTTTTGACATGGTCCGAGGTTCCGAAACCACATACATAAGGGTCAAAATGAGGACCAATTTTTTTTTGGTCGATTTGATATCGATTGAAATTTTTAGAAACGGATTTTGGGCATGGTCCGGTCTCCAAAACTATTTATAGGTGGATCTAAATGGGGTCTTGAGACCACGTCATTTTATGTTCGAGGTAAATCGTAAAAACAGGTGAAAATCCTTAACTTTAGGTGTATAGCGGCATCCCTAAACATCAATATTTTTTTCTGAAATTTTTACAGTTTAGTCTTAGTGTGAAAAGGAACAAAACTAGGGGGCGTAATCAATGATCAGAGAAAAACTTTTTTTCTCTATACAAAAAAATAGCCACCCTAACGTATATATATATTGCGGCAATTTCGGTGTAGGTAAATAAAAATCGAGTTAGTGGGTTTTTATGTATTCGCGAATTACATCGGCCGGGATTACAATACCGCGAGGGTCGTATGAGCCACCGAAAGGGCTACGAGCCCACGTATTTTTGACATGGTCCGAGGTTCCGAAACCACATATATAAGGGTCAAAATGAGGACCAATTTTTTTTTGGTCGATTTGATATCGATTGAAATTTTTAGAAACGGATTTTGGGCATGGTCCGGTCTCCAAAACTATTTATAGGTGGATCAAAATGGGGTCTTGAGACCACGTCATTTTATGTTCGAGGTACTTCTTCCTACTGTGTGGGGGTATTTCAGCTTCGGCATAGCCGAATATAGTCCATTCTCTAGTTTTTTAATAAAATACTTTCGTTTGACAAATTTCCGTTTTGTGTGTCAGTGAGTTTTCGTTTCCTTTTTTTTTGGCGTTCGGGTTTCGTGTGTATATACGTATATTAGGGTGGTTCTTAAGACAAATTTTTTCCAGATCATTGATTAGGCCTAGTTTTGTTCCTTTTCACACTAAGACTAAGCTGTAAAAATTTCAGAAAAAAATATTGATGTTTAGGGATGTCGCAACACACCTAAAGTTAAGGATTTTCACCTGTTTTTACGATTTATGGTCGCGTAAATTAAAAATCCTGTTTCTTATGTATTTTTGCCTCTTAAACACAATGGGGCTTCCAGTTTTGTCCTAAACATTCCTCTTCAAACGATATCCTTGGAAACAAAATTCAATGCACAACAATATCGTTCTCAAAATCCATAATTCTTTTATTTTTTGACATTCTAAAAATTTTGCAATTAAAACATTTTTATGTTTGAATCTGGATTTTTACAAGTTTACATTTATGTGGCATTTGGTTTACTTATTTAGTAAACAGCAATTTACATTTTTTAATTAAATGAAAAATTGTAACTTTCAAAAATTTCAACTTCGATTACGCAGACCAACATATTTCGAAGTGTTTACAACTTCCACATTCTCGTATATCTTTATGGACCATTCTGAGCACAATGGCGTTTTCAGATTTTCGCTATCACTTCAGTTTTTTTGAAAAATTGCAAAAATGCAAAATCCGATCTTTACGTCGTTTTTATACTATAACTATTGAAAAAATGCAGCAACGAAGTACTTCTATAGCATTGTGCACAGAATGGTCCATAAAAAATATACGAGAATAAGTAAAACCATGTCGGCCTGTGCTATAAGTTTTACTCGTAAGGTTGAGATAGTATTTCCCGACTATAACTCGGAAATTTGCTTCTGTATTCTTGAACCACCTGGTTAAAAATTGTAATATTTCTTTAACTATTAAATTAAAATAAAATAAATTTAATTATACCTTTAGTAGGTGTTGTTGTTGATCTCTATTTTTCGTTAAGAATCCATTGAAATCTGAGATTAGTTTTACTCCTCGCTCGGCTGTATCGTTAACTAATCTTATGAGGTTTTGACCGTGAGGAAGTGTTCTCTATTAACCCACTTGGGATGAAAAATCGCACCTAATTTGAAACCGCTCAAAAATTCTTTTTGATTCAGGTGTAATAAAATCTTCGATTCCTTTGTTTATGAATGGATTGATGTCTTCAGACAGCAAAAGAATTCGCTTTACATCTTCTTCATTCTGAGATTCGTCACTAGTCTTCAATATTTTTTTGACCATCTTAAGTTTAGTTTCAGAAGATATGTTTGAATCAAAAAATGCAAACGCTGCTGATTCAGGGCTAAAATACCACAAGTGATTCGCTATACAAGCCGTTTTCTCATTCACATTCCGAAACTCCACCACAATAATACATAAGAATTATAACTATTAATACTAAAATATAAATTGGAAAAGGTCCTTAAAAATTCAGTTTTTAAGGATATAATTTGAAAATGAACTTTAAGGACAAAACTGGATACGCCATTGTGTTTAGAAAGGCAAAATACATAAGAATTATATTTAAATGCTAATTTGGAAAAAATCCTTAAAAATTAATTTTTTAAGGATCAAAATAGCGCGATACCTTTATGATGGAACAATTTTTTGTTGTGCAAATGTCTATACATTCCTTATAGATACATCTAACATTGCATGTTATAATGCATATCTTTTTTGATAAAAGAATTCTTAATTCATGGAAGTGATACATTCCTCACTTTCCTTCTGGGCAGTTTATAGGGACCATATGGTAACGCTGATAGCGTTCCACGGTATATTCAATTAAAAAAATATTTGAACAGATATCATTCTTTTGAAATATCTTTCTATTGAAATATAACTTTAAGCAATCGCAAATCATAGCAACCATGGCGGATGAAAAGTAGTATTTTCAAAAAGTTGTTACAAAAAGTTATATATTACGGATGTTTGCTTTCTATATCAAAGTATAATAAAACGTATTTCATAAATTATTGTATTACGTCGGTGTTACTTTTTTATCATTTTGCATTTTGCTGTTACCATATGGGCACGCTCGTCACAATGCTAGTAAATTTAAATTTGTACTAAGAATAATTTTGTTTAGCATTTTTCGTATAAAATTCTAAATATTTTATCTACAAATTGGTTTTAAAGTAAGATTGTGTACTTGTTATACTTGTGAAAAATTAGCCTCTTGAGTATATTTTGCCATATCCGTATGTCTGCCTGTCATTCAGTATGCCCATCCTTCAGATTGTTAAGAAGATTGAAGGAGCTAGAAGCAAGCTAGGCGGTCCAAACTTTGGACTTAAATCCTGCAGGTCCTAGAAGGAGTTGGTATTGCAAATGGGATGAATTGGTCAACTGCCACGCCTACCTTCCATACAAGTGAAAATCGTCTTTAGGGGGTGAGTGCCGCAAAAGCTATATGAGCAATACCCCTATCACGACATGACATCATGATGCATACAAAATCAGCGTCTAAGATGGCTAGGTCATGCCGAGCTGATGAACGTAAAAAATTATACATCTAAAAAATGGAGCAAATAGTGCTGTGAGTACCGTCGGTGTATCGCGCTATTTTTAACTAAACCTTATAAAACAAATTAAAATCAAAAATCCACACGCGATAATTAAATTCCCTATTTGCCCGAATAGCACAGTCGCGAAGCGGATTTAAGCCGACCCTCGCGGTATGGTATCCCCGGCCGAACGAACAACACGAACACGCGAAAACCTGATAAATAAACTTTTTTAAAAACTACACCGAAACTGCCGCAATATATATATATAAGTATATATTAATATATATATATATAAAAAGAAATGGAAATTTTCCCACAACAAAGAAAATAATACCGAACACAAACCCTTTTTCAAAATTGACACAAACCGACAATCACCCAAAAGAAATTATTTATATACCAAAAATTATATTTGTTTAAACGCAATTGATTTGCAGGACCAGACCAACCTGTCTGAAATCCCTCGCACGATTCTTTGCAGAATCAATTCACCAGCTGGACTTCGAAAAAATTGATGTCCAGCAACCACTTGGCTCAGATGCGGGACGACACAAACAACAATGGATAAGGAAGAAAGGACAAGAAACGGCCCAAACAAAATTTCAGAAAGAAACCACAATTCGAAATTCCAGGTCAGAAAAACACTTAAAAAAAAAATTTCAACAATGACCGTACACGATCTGACGAACTTTATTAATTTTTCACAAAACTAAAGGGCCGACAGCCACAATAAAAAACTAAAACCACTCGCTGGTAGAAAAATACCACCAGCACGCAAAAATACTCCCTTTGAAAAATTGTTCCTCAGCCAAGATCCAACGACGTTTCAGCTGCTACCACAAAAAATCACAATTCAAATTAAAACCACTTATTTAAAATTAAAACCACTGGTATTAAACCAAACAAAATTAAAAGTTTAAAAACCAAAAGCAAAAATAGAATTTTTTCCAAATCCAATTAAGCCGCAACCAAAACTCGCACTCTTCTCTCCTGTCCAAAAAGAACTAAAAGATTCAGAATATGTAAGCGCCTATGGCGCTCACTTTCCATTTTCTGCTATCCCCCCACAGAAGCCAGTATTCGCGGTTGGGGCTTTACCCACACCTATATGTGAAAAATCTCTTCGGATTTTTCTAGAGTGTGTTTGGTAAATTTACATATATCCCCTTGCACCCACCAAAATGAATATACAAATTTGGCGGCACTCATGTGTGCATATGCGTAAGCATCAATGTTCTCAAATTCCCCTCCCTCATACAGGTTCAAAGAGTACAAAAAGCCTTAGTCTAAATTATATTATTTATGTTATTTCTTCGTAATGGCAACGCTGGAACCCCATTGGAATGTGGCCGCTCATTAAGCAAACTTAACGAAAGCAAAAGAAAAGAAAAGAGGAGAAAGACAACTTGACAGCATAAATGCAGTTGTCAATTCCCCCCGTGCCGGCTGCATTCCACCCGCGAGTTTTGCTTTCAAATTAAGCAAAACAAATAATAAATAAAATTAGTAACAATTAATAAAATTGTTCAGTGCGTTCGTTCGGTTAGTGCGTATGTGATTTCCTCCGATCTTGTTCGCCCGTCGGCATGAACAAAAGGGAAACATAAAAACGAAAACAAACAATAAAAACAATAACAATCGTGTAGCGATTTTATACCGCGACAGGTGGAATCAGCGGAAGATGGCGACCAGGTATCAGATGGAAAGGTGTACGGCATATATAGGTTCACTTCGACCGGTTGAAACTTACTCATTTGTTTTTTAGCAAATTTACATTACGATGAAGACATTTTGTAGAGCACAATTTTCATCGATTTATCCGGCTTTAGAAGAAGATTAGGAGGAAGATGAAGGAGGTACTGCCGATAGTCTTCATCGAACACCTCTTTTACAGCCATGTAAATTGTGTATGTCAAATGAAGACGAGGACCTTTCCAATTTCAGGCCATATGAAGATATTTCTAATGTTATTGAAAACCTGTGCAGTATTATTGGTTTACGGAATTATACATATTACACCGTTCGACAAAAATGAAATTTTGGTAACGCACATGATCGGGAGCGACAGATTCTGTTAGAGGGGGTTAAAAAAAATGACCCGTGTCTCCCACTTTTTCCAGATCAATTCTTTAACATGATAGCTCTTGCGAAGTGAAGTTTAATTTTATTATTACTCTCTGTTTTTATAAATAATAACAAAATCCATTATGCGATACGGAAAACAATACATGTGCTAAAAAGCACATTTTCTCCTGATTCGCGAGTACATGAAGTGCAGTGAAGTGGACAATTATTTATAACTTGATAATTACTTTGGAAATTGAGACTCCATTATCAAATAAAAACAACAAAAGTGACGTTTACATTTCCCTCAAAAAAATTTAAGAATATCCCAAAAAGTTTTGTATCGAGCAGTGTATCATAGACGCAAACCAGCCGACTCAATTAAATTTCCCTCGAAAAAGTCCCAAACATTTGCATCGATCAGTGTGGACACAAACCACTAATATTATCGTGGACACCATCCTGTGTTTTGGGTAGGGTGACCACTGGTCACTGACCAGACTCTTAAAAGCGCACAATCAGTACCAGTGTGAACGCCCTGGTATATTTTACAATTCCTCGTCATGCAACGAACCCCTCCGTCTATAGCAGTCAGTGAACGAGATGATACCGCTTACCGGCAGCTGCAACCAGTACAACAACAACAACTGCAATCGCAAATGACGCACCAACTGCAGCCAAAACAACAGCAGTCACAAAATCTGCAGCTTCCGCAACAACAACTGCAAACTCAACGGCATACTGAAATTCCACCACCGGATCTGCAGAGTATTTCTCTCGATGAATACTTAAAAGGTCTAACATCAACAGCTATATACTGCCCGCACAGACACAAAATAACTTAGCAACAATTCCAGACTTTTTTCCATTCTCTTGGACAAAAGTTTCTCGTTGCCGGCGACTTCAATGCCAAACATACATATTGGGGCTCTCGCCTAATATCACCAAAGGGCAGGCTCCTGTTGAACACCATCAACAGACTTGGCCTTGACGTAGTCTCCTCTGGCACGCCAACTTATTTGCCAACTGATAGTCGAAAAACTCCCGACGTCATTGACTTTGCAGTATTTAAAACCGTAAAAAGGAGCCAATTGACTATAGAATCCTCTCTAGATCTCTCATCAGACCATACGCCTACCATTATCACAATAAAGTACGCGCCAAGTTCTGAGGTCAACTCACCAGATAAATTGACCAGTAAAATCACAAACTGGCTCAAATATCGGATGGATATAAGCTCCCACATTAACCCAAATGTGTCACTAAAAACGAAAGATGAAATAAACACGGCTGTTAGTAATTTCACACTCTTGCTTTCCCAAGCAGCTACAGCGGCACTCGCGCCCAAATCCCAAATAGCTCAACTCGCAGCTATGCAAAATGTACCCCAAAGGACATAGAGCAGTTAATAAGAAATAAAAGAAAAATACGTGGCAAATGGCAAAGCAACAGCTCCCCAAATCTGAAAAAACCACTCCATAACATCACTCGAACTCTACAAAAACAGCTAAAGTGGAAATCCGAAAGAGACTTCCAACAATTTGTTGAACATCTCGCACACACAAAATCAACACGGTACTCTCTCTGGCGAGCTGCTAAAAATATGAAAAAACCAGTTCTGGCAGAACCTCCCATACGGCTGCCAAATGGAAACTGGGACAGAAGCGATGCTGAAAAGGGTGCTGCTTTTGCCAGCCACCTTAAAACTGTATTCACCCCGAACGAGACAACTGGTGATATCCCATTACCAACATTAATCCCACTCAAAAACTCCTGTACAGTCGCGATTAAAAAAATGAATTTCTGGAGACAATGCCTGGATCCAAAAAAAACACCAGGACCAGACTTGATAACGCCCACAATGATAAAAGAACTGCCATTAGCTGCAATAAACCATTTATTGCACATACTTAACGAAATCCTTAGAACATGTCACTACCCAGATGATTGGAAACTTTATCAAGTTACAATGATTCCCAAACCTAGAAAAAATCTCAACAATGCGACCTCATACCGCCCCTAAGTGTTATCGAAACTCTTCGAAAAACTACTAATAAAATTGATTTTACCCAAAATTACAGAAAAACAAGTATGGTATTTCCTACTGAGGTCAATACGCAACTTTTGACACAGGCTGTGCGAACAATCGCCCAAAAACCAAAAATGAATAATCGCCCAAAAAATTGTACCAACATTGTTCATTTAAAATTTGGGGTTTTTTCATATTTTTAGCAGCTCGCCAGAGAGAGAAATTTGTTGAATTTGTGGGTGCGAGAAGTTCAAGTTCGAGTTGTTGAAAGTCTCTTTCGGATTTGCACTAAATCTGTTTTTGTAAATTTTGAGTGATATCTTTAAACGGTTTTTTCAAAATGGGCGATCTGTGATTTTGCCATTTGCGACGTGTTTATCTTTAATTTTTTAGAAGCTTCTCTATATGTTTTGTAGTACTTCGAGTTAACCTGTTTGGGATTGAGACGGGAGTGGTCGCTGCAGCTGCTTGGGAAAGCAGAAGTGTGAACTTACTAATAGTTGTGTTTCTTTCGTTATTCGTTATTCGTTTTTAGTGACACATTAGGGTTAATGTGAGAGCTTATATACTTCCGATATTTGAGCCAGTTTGTGAGTTTACAAGTCAAGGCATTACAGAATAATTTTTTAAACCATTCGTAGTTAAGACATTAGATGTTGTAGTAAAAGACTTTGATTCATTTCTTGCATCATAAATTGAGACATATTTTGTACGAACACTTCATGAGTTTGTTCAAGAAAACTGCTAGGGGGAGCCGCTTAGGTTAACGCTGGCGTAGGGATTTGTTGAGATTTTTCTGAAATCCTGTTTTGTAGGGGAAAGCATTAGCTTTGGGAAGAACCTTGCTTTTGAAGGATTGTAGATTGGACAGCCTCTATAGTTTGGTGTAGGTTGCCACCGCAATTACTGTATTTTTTAAAAATTGCATCTTCTTTAGTTTTTTTGCATACATTTGTGGGGCTGAGATCTCCACATACTTATTACGCAGTCGCTGGTAAGAGTGCAATATGATTTTGTGTGACCGTATTCTTGGCAATTTTGGCACTGAATTGGTAATCGCCGCTTATGAGGTTCTATTTTAATTGCATTCTGCAAACGAGACAATGTCTTTCAAAACCACGGAGAGACCTTTGCAGCTTTTAAGCTGATATGTGTAATAGCACTTTTTTGAATTATCGAGGGATTCGATAAGTTTTCTATAAAGTGCCTCGTTATAGATTTTAATTTTAGTCTCATGAATTCTTCCCTTCTTTTGTACACTTTTTTTGTTCGAGTTCATTGCAAAAATCTTTACTTGAAAATGTATGCATATAATTCCTTTTTATTCAGGCGGTACAGGGAAATGAGAATCATGTTGTGGGTTTGAGTAGAAATGCTATATGGGTCAAAATCGTGTTTGAAGTTTTTGAACTCCAACAGTAGTGGTTTAATTGAGCTGTGAATTCGGGTTATTCAAACATTTATCTACAAGCTGACAGCTTGGCTTATTATTTTTAATTTCTATATTTATTATTTATTGCAAGTGCAGGCAGAGAAAAAAACATGGCTGTTAGAATCATATTTCAGTGGAATCATGTTATGATTAAACCATATTCAAAATACGTGAACTTCATCATTCAAACCGATTATATGATTGTCATTATCATTATTGAATATCCAATCATATTTTAATATTGCATGTATCATATTATGATCTCTGAAATCATTAGCTTTGTCACCCCAACCATCAACGATCGCTACAATAGTAAATTTCACTGGTCGACAGTACTTTTGTTAAATGATAAAACTTTGTGGTTTCTTATGTATTTTGACACGATGAATCCGAAAATAACAATGAAATATTTCCAGCACGCACAAAAGCCAAAAATGCTCTGTTTGTGGTTTTCATTCTGTATGAATTATCTCTCTCTTTTGATGCGGTCGCAAGTTTTTTCGGCTCCAAAAAAAATCAAAAACAAACACGGAAAAAATACACGTAATTAAACATATTTTGCATGCAGTCGGCATCGTCGGAGCAGCTGCAAAACACTAAAAAAACAATAAACGTGAAATAAATATCGCAAAAAATGGGAATAAAACATTCCCCAAAAAAATCGAACGCGTCTCTCACACTGAATTCTGCTTCCCGCTCACACGAAAGCGAAACAGATGAAGAAAGTGCGAAAATGTTGCAACAACAAAAAAGTGCGAGAGCCGCGAAAAAAAAAGTGTCCCCGCTTGCTCCCAATAGCGATGACTCCCCTCGTCCATCATCTCAAAATGCAACGCTCTCAAAGCACACTTTATCGTTAGTGTTGCCAACTACTCCCGTTCTACAACTTAAGCACGGTGGATCTCTCACGCCTGTTTTCTCATGAAGTAAAGAATGTGCAATTCCCAACACACACACAGGTAACTTTGTTTCGCCTTTTGTTCTCGAAATTCCATTTCAGCACAACATGCAAATTCCCCATTCGTCACTCCCGCTCAGAACTTAAATGAGCAAAAACTAGAGAGTGGACTATATTCGGCTATGCCGAAGCTGAAATACCCCACACAGTAGGGAGACGTACCTCGAACATAAATTGAGGTGGACTCAAGGCCCCATTTTGATCCACCTATAAATAGTTTTGGAGCCCAAACCATGTCCAAAATCCGTTTCTAAAAAATTTCCAATCAAATCGACCAAAAAAAAAAAATTGGTCTCAAGACAATATTTTGACCACTTATATATTTGGTTTCGGAACCTCGGACCATGTCAAAAATACGTCTCTAAACATTTCCAATCGAATGCAGCAATAAAAAAGACTTGAAAAATGTTGACCTTTTTCTTCGGTGTATGGGAGCCACGGCCAGTTTATGTCCGATTTGGACATAACTTGATCGAACTTGATTCAACATGTACCCAAAGTTTCAAGTCGATATCTCTAACACTGCCACCGCTATCGTGCGGACGGATAGACGAACAGACAGACGGATATGGCTAAATTGACTCCGGCGGTGATGCTGATCAAGAATATATATACTTTTTCATACCGGACACGCCCCCTTATGGGCGTTACAAACGTTGTGTCAAAGTTAGTATACCCTGTCACAGTGAGTGTGGGGGTATAAAAATTTGTCGATAAATTCAAAACAACAAAACTTCAAAGTAGCTCTATCTCTAGAGAGCATAATATAAAGGTAACGGCAGCGCAGGCAGGCATTGACGCCTACTTCAAACGAAGAGGGTCCGAAAAATGCAAAAGACTAATCCCAAAAAGTCTATTGAGTTAGGGCAATTCTTGCCGAAACAACGACTTCAGATCCGATTCCGAAAGTCCAAAAACCACCACCAATTTACTTACGTGAAAAAAACTCAAATCCCTTAATAAAAATAATTTCCCAAATCATTGGTGACCACTAAGGCATTCAATCCCGAAGTGTTTTTGGAAATCCCGGGATTTCGGGATTTGAAATTACAATCCCGGGATCCCGGGATTTGTTCGGGATTTTCCAATTAAATACAATAATTAATATAAAATTAAAGAAAAAATTGTTGCAACAATATTTTAAGTTTAATTTCATTTTAATTCGACAAAGAAATATTATTTATTAAATATAACATTAAACAAAACAAATAATATTTTAAATAAAAAAGTCGAACAATTTTTTTTTGCCACCTGAATCTGAATATAATCAGCCAGCTCCAATTCATGCTACACACGGAAAAGTTACTTTCAGTAGTTTTAGTATTATAGCGGGAACGGATACACGAATTGTTGTTTAAAACATATATCTTTTTTGTAAAAAAAAAATGTATAAATTCAAAAAATTTAATTCAGATCGATAAAAATTGTTTGTTAACCGTTATTGACAAAAATTTTGTGTGTGTGTAGCACTAAATCTGCAAAAGTGGGTTTTTTTAATTTACCAATTAGATTGGATGTAAATGCACGGCTGTATTTTTGTAGAAAACCGTCAAAAATATCTTAAACAATGCATATAAAAGCCTTTTTTGAATCCCGGGATTCCGGACTGAAAATCCCGCGTTTCAGGGATTGAGAAAACGTCCGGGATCCCGAGATTTCGGGATCCCGGGATTGAATGCCTTAGTGACCACATATTTCATGCAATCCCTATTCTTAAGGGAAGAATTCATGAAACTAAAATTCAAATCCATAGCGATGCAAATTATAGAAAAATTATCGAATCCTTCGATAATTCAAAAAAGAGCTATTACACATATCAGCTCAAAAGCTCCAAAGGTCTCTCCGTTGTCCTGAAAGGCATTGACTCTAATCGAAGAGAGATTCCACGTTAAATCCGTTTTTAACATACAAAATCGAGATAAAATTCCCCAACCACTATTCCGAGTGGAACTGGAATTCGATCCAAAGTCCCGAAAAAAGGGGGAATCTCACCCTATTTACTCACTGCGGAATTTTAGTGGAGCCTCATAAGGACCGAAGCCCAATTCAGTGCCAAAATTGCCAAGAATACGGCCACACAAAATCGTATTGCACACTTCCCAGCGTGTGCGTAATATGTGGCGATCTCCACCCCACAAACTTGCAGCAATTGCGGTGGCAACCATACAGCAAACTATAGAGGCTGTCCAATCTACAAACCCTTCAAAAGCAAGGCTATTCCCAAAGCTGATGCTTTACCCCTAAAACAGGATTCAAGAAAAATCTCAAAAAATCCCTCACAAACCAATGCAGCTACTTATGTAAATCCCATTATAATTCAAGGCTCTTTAAAAAGACAAAACTCAGTCCCGAGTTCACGCAACCTGCTCCCCCTAGGAGTTCTCTTGAACAAACTCTGCAAGTGTTTATACAAATATGTCACAATTTATGTCCGGTATGCAAAATATGATGCAAGAAATGATTAAAAATCAAAGTCTTTTACTACAACATCTCATGTCTAAGCCATGAATGGTTTGTAAATATAATTTTGGAATGCAAACGGCCTGTGTCTTCACAAACTAGAGCTTCTCGAGTTCTTGAAAGAGTCCAGCATAGACGTTATGCTAATCTCTGAAACTCACTTCACAGAAAAACATTTTTTCAATCTACCAGGATATAGACTCTATGACACAAAGCATCCAAGCGGAGGTTCCGCTATTCTCATAAAAAGCCGAATAAAGCATTATGCTCTAGAGAATTATTGCACAGAATACATTCAAGCGACATTTATTTCTCTCGATGAATACTTAAAAGGCCTAACATTAACAGCTATATACTGCCCGCCCAGACACAAAATAACTGAGCAACAATTCCAGACTTTTTTCCATTCTCCTGGACCATAGTTTCTTGTTGCCGGCGACTTCAACGCCAAACACAAATAATGGGGCTAATATCACCAAAGGGCAGGCTCCTGTTCAACACTGTCAACAGACTCGGCCTTGACGCTGTCTCCTCCAACTTATTGGCCAACAGACAGTCGCAAAACTGCCGACGTCATTGACTTTGCAGTATTTAAAACTGTAAAAAGGAGCCAATTGACTATAAAATCTTCTCTAGGTCTCTCATCAGACCATACGCCTACCATTATCACAATAAAGTACGCGCCAAGTTCTGAGGTCAATTCACCAGATAAATTGACTAGTATACACACAAACTGGCCCAAATATCGAAAGTATATAAGCTCTCACATTAACCCTAATGTGTCACTAAAAACGAAAAACGAAATAAACACAGCTGTTAGTAAATTCACACTTTTGCTTTCCCAAGCAGCTGCAGCGGCCACTCCCGCCCAAATCCAAAATAGCTCCACTCGCACCTATACAAAATGTACTCCAAAACATATAGTGCAGCTTCTAAAAAATAAAAGAAAAATACGTCGTGAATGGCAAAATCACAGATCGCCCACTTTTAAAAAAACAGGTAAAAGATATCACTCAAAATCTTCAAAAACAGCTTAAGTGGAAATCCGAAAGAGACTTTCAACAACTCGTTGAACATCTCGCACCCACAAAATCAACAAACTACTCTCTCTAACGAGCTGCTAAAAATGTGTTCACCTCGAACGTGACAACTACTTATATCCCATAACCAACATTAATCCCACTCAATAACTCTTGTACAGTCGCGATTAAAAAAACTGAACTTATGTAGGCAATAAATAAATGCCTGGATCCAAAAAATTACCAGACTTGATAACGCCCACAATGATAAAAGAACTGCCAGCAGTTGAAAAAACCGGTACTGGCAGAACCTCCCATATTGGCAAATGAAAACTGGACCAGAAGCGATGCTGAAAAAGGTGCTGCTTTTGCCAACCACGTAAAAACCGTACGAACGAGACAACTGGTGATATCACATTACCAACATTAATCCCACTCAATAACTCCTGTACAGTCGCGATTAAAAAAAATTAACTTATGGAGGCAATAAATAAATGCCTGGATCCGAAAAAGGACCAGGACAAGACTTGATAACGCCCACAATGATAAAAGAACTGCCAGCAGTTGGAATAACCCATTTATTGCACATATTTAACGCAATCCTTAGAACATGTCATCACCCAGATGATTGAAAACTTTCTCAAGTTACAATGATTCCCCAACCTGGAAAAAATCCCAGCAGCGGTATTACAGTCGTCATTTAAATGGCATGAACTGTTCTTAAATAGAGCCTCCAGGCGTAGAATACTTCACATACTTTAAGGCTAGACACCTGATGCGTCAGAAATGGTTATACACAAAGATGCTACCGCCTTCGTGTGAACAGTGACTTTTTCGTGACGTCACTGAAGACTTCTTGTTTGCCAGAAAGGAGCTGATTACGAAAATTTAAATATGAGTGGCCTCATTTTAATTATCAAATATTTTCATTTTTGTTAATTTGATTACACAATAGCGACAATATTGTTTTTAATAACATCTGCAAACGACTGCAAACGAGTTTTAACTGCAATACTACGCAGTAATGTATTTGCATCACCATGATGCCATGAAATTCGCTCGAAATTTCCCTAAAAAAAAACTTTTTTCTCTCAACGGACAACAATAAATACTTACGAAAATTCCCACACACAATTTATCATACAGGAATTATAACTTTTTTTAAAGATGAAAATTAACCTTAATTATGAATGAATTTTTGTATGAGAATATCAGATGAGAGTTCACAAAATCGGATTTATAGGAAAAACTGTTCATCGTAGATAAAAAATTATTAAAAGGTACATTGTAGAAAAGTTTCCAAGGAATACAAATTTGGTATGTTTTGTATGGAAATGGGCTTCCATTTCGTTATTTTCAATTACTTTCATAACCACTATCGCCTATCTGATGCAGCTTCTTCTCAGGAATCCAAAAATGTCAAAAACTCGATTTTCATGGAAATGGACATACTAGTTAATTATAAGATTTGGGCATTGAAGTGTTGGTACTTTTTCGACTGATTTGGTACTAGTTTGTTTGCCTTTTTATAACCCTTATTGTTCACGCCAACAACGTAAATATGAACGCTACCTTATATAAATTTGTTAAATGTAGGGGCGCTGTTGTCTGTGGCGAAATCTGCTTTCAAGTATGGCGATTTCGGTTTTGCCGACGGCTTTTTGGCTTTTTAAAAATATTAATGGACTCTCTCCCGAATACCACACGAAGCAGCAGCCGCCACAGCCAAGAAAAAACGGTAAGATTTTCTGAGGAAAATATATAAAAAAAATAAAGGAAAAGATTATTAATTCAAAACGAATATTCTGTTTTTATCTTTTTTGAAAACGATTTCGAGAGCTATCGAAGAGTTCGCAGAGGAACAAGGCCTGCCCTCATCAGGGACGTAACCAGAAAAAAATTTCGGGGGCGGTTTTCGCGTTTTTCAAAATAAATTTTTTGATTTTTCATAAAAAAAAGGTGTAATAAAAAAATTTGAAAAAAATCCTGAAGTGGAGTTAATGAGAAAAGGATTTATTCTAAAATCGACGTATTGTGTTCATATATTTGGGGGGGGGGGGGCTAAAGCCCTCAAAACCCCCCTCCCCTTCATGGGTACGTCCCTGCTTTCATTTTAAACACACTTTCGTTTGATTCACAGGAAATTTCGAATAACTTTAAACTTTCACAAGATGTTTCACTTTGATGTAAATGTAAACCGTGATGTTCGAAGATTAATAACGAATGCTAAATCTGGAATTTTTCCATTTTTTGGTACACGAAAGTTTTTAATACAATCAAATATCCAGGAGATACGGAACTTTCTCTTAAATTCTTTTAAATTTCATAACTATTCCATACATTTTTCTATTACTTCATAGATTTCGGGGGGGGGGGGGTTCGAACACCCCAACCCCCCCCCCCCCCCCCCCCTGGTTACGTCCCTGGCGCCCATTATTGGTCCTTCAATCCCGATTAAAGAAAAGGAGAAGAAAAGCCCTTCAACAAACAAATTGACACGGAGACGAAAAGCCCCCCCCACGAAAAGCCCCTACACAAATACAAAATCATCATTATCTAAGCTGCTGCTTCGAATTAAAAAAGGTACGTTACATTTATTACATAATTCAAATTTATCACCTTATGTGCGCATTTTTAAAATACTAAAAAATAGATAGATATTTAAATTCTATCCGAGATATAAAATAAAGTAAAATTTTCCATACGCTTAATAGCCAGCCGAAACCACTCATTTACTCTCGTTTTTCTTCATTATTCCAAAAACAATTTTGTGATTTCATTTTGAAAGTGAAGTGATTTATAAAATAAAGCTTCAAATAATTTGTACACGATAATTGCCTTTTTTAATTCTGCCAACTCTTTACAAAGCAGCGTACATTGGCGCCAATTTGAACTTCGAGAACTTTTCTAATAAAAGTTGAAATAATTTCCAAACAAAGTATATTTTTGAGTAAAGAATTAAAAAGAGAATAATACCAATCAAACAAAGGTACTCCATACTCGAAGTGAGAAATTAAGAACTTGCATTTGAAAAATATTTGATTTCTGCACTGTGTACAAATTATCAAAAACACACACACACAAACTCATACTCCCACCCGCTCTCACTAGAAAAAGTCTCCACTTCAGGTTGTTGCTGCATTTCTGTCGTTTGCTTTAATTAGTTTTCGGTATTTTGGCAGCGGACAGACGTTCGCTTTTTTATAGAGTTTTTTAAATAGTAAATTAAAGTAAAATAAAGTAAATTTAAAATTAAATTAAACTCAGTGTGAATAAATTGTGAAAGGTGAAAAGAAGTGACCCAGTGAACACACTAACTAAAGTAAAAAGTTAGCAACGCAGGAGCAGAATCCAATCAAAAAGTGCAACAACAGCGAAATTTGTGTACGGCACAGTCAGTCATTAAGAAATACGAAATATTTCTTTGACTGGATCTGATCGCAGAGCAAAATATTTAAATAGGGAATTGGATATTTGTTTATCGCTTTTTTAATATTTTTAGTGAAATATTCAAAATAAGCGAATTCAAATATTTAAATATTTTGGCCGATTTGTATTTTTTGTTGTTTTCCCTTTCCCAATTCTCTCATTGTAGTGTATTTAAAGTGCGCCCTACGCCAGTATTTCCGACACTGACAAAGGGTTGAAATTTATTATAAATTTTTTTTATCGCTTTTAAATATTTTCGAGAAATATTTAAATAAAATTAGCAATTTCAAATATTTTTTGTTATTTGGAAATTTTTTTGATTTTTTGAAATTTAAGTGGATTTTTGGTTTGTTGAGATTTTTTGTGACAAATGGCTACCGTAAAGGAATTTCATCGTCTGGCTGACGAAATTCGAAGCGGAATTCAACACCACTGGTCAGAATGACCATTCGACTTTTTCGTTAGAAGTGCAACGCGAAGAATTCAAAAAGATTTGTGGGTAAAAGCAAAGGCAGCGTATGAGGTCTGCTCACAGGCAGCCTCTGCCAGTAATGGGGAGCCTAGTGGCGATTTACAAATAATAAAAGATAGGTACAGAAATTGTTATCAGGCATATGTAGCCTGCGCTGCCATGATGGGTGAATTTGCTCACAATCTGACAGCTCATCATTTAACGCCCCCTCCCAGTTCTACTATGATTGTGAATTCGAATGAACATTGTCCGTCTTCCAGCAACATGAGGTTGCCTCCGTGTGACACTGAGATATTTTATGGAGATTATCTCTCTTGGCCTACTTTCCGTGACATGTTCACGGCCATTTATATACAAAACTCCGGGTTAACGTCAGTTGAAAAACTTTACCACCTGAATCAAAAAACTAGAGGTGAGGCTAAAGATATAGTGAAGAAGGCCCCTCTCACAAATGATGGATATGTGCAGGCGTGGGATAATTTATCAGATAGGTATGAAAATAAGCGTATTTTCAAAAAACTAGAGGTGAGGCTAAAGATATAGTGAAGAAGTCCCCTCTCACAAATGATGGATATGTGCAGGCGTGGGATAATTTATCAGATAGGTATGAAAATAAGCGTATTTTAGTGAATAGTCAACTGAGGATTTTGTTCGGCCTTCAGCCAGTGACTTCGGAGTCGGGGTCCGCTATAAAGAAATTACAGCGGGATATAAATAACTGTATATCCGCTCTCGAACTATATAAAATTAATGTTGAAAAATGGGATGCAATTTTGTATATTTGTGTTCTACTTGCTTACCAGAAGCAACGCTCTCCTTATGGGAGCAAGGAATTAAAAATAAGATAGCAATCCCCAAATGGGTTGATTTAGATAGTTTTCTGACTGAAAGATTTCAAACTCTAGAAACAGTTTCAGATATTCGAGGTACGCTTAACCAAAGGACTGGTGGCTACCAAAATAAATACTCCCAAAATCAGAATAGAAAAGTACATTCCCATAATGCAAACGTTTACCCGGCGAATTGCAAACCTTGTGATACGCAACAACACCCACTGTGGAATTGTCCACAATTTTTTAGATATGAACGTTAGTTACAGGTTGTCAACAGTAATGAGGTTGCATCTGTGTTTAAACTGTTTGGCCAGTTCTCATGAGGTGAAAGATTGTACGAACAATTACAAGTGCCTTAGTTGCAAGAGGCGTCATAACTCGCTACTTCATCGTGAAGGACTTGGGTCACCGCCTAATTGTCCTGCGCCATCAGATGGAGCAAATCAAAACCATTTTCCGGTTTCAAGTGATTTATCCACTGAACCTTGCACAAATTGCACAAATTCAAAAAATGTGCAATTTTGTAATAGGATCACCAATTGATCCCAGGTTAAGAATAGAGACGAAGGGTCTCATTCTTCCTCAATTAAGCGGCAACATTCCCACAGTTTCTATCGATTAGAACTTGGTGCAGAATTTACCTGATTTGCAAATGGCAGATCCTAATTTTCGTAAAAGCGAACAAGTGGATGTCCTCATTGGAGGTGAC